>JAQZBX010003983.1:0-62445 GCA_029593785.1 Cabassous unicinctus
CCATATAAGTCTTTATTACTTTAAAGTAGACTGTGATATTGGTATTGTTAACCCCATTTGTGTGTGTGTGGAGGGGAGCCCTGTTATATCTTTGCACATCAGTCAGCAAATATTTTTGAATCATGTGCCCAGCACTGCTAACTGCTGCTGGTATGATTGTGCATAAACTTATTTATTCCTTTGTGCCATTTTCTTCAAATGTGTCTTCTTTTAAAGAGCAAATAACTGGGTTATACAGCTTAACTATTCTGAGAATATGTGATTTGTTTTTAAAGATTTATCCACTTTGGTTGTAGCTTGGATATATTGTCACTTTACTTTCGATTTTTTGTTTATATTTTCTTGTTTTTGCACTAAATATCCACAAATATTTACTGTAACATCAACATGTATGTTGATTCTTTCTTTCTTCCCTTTGTTTATCATTTTCTATCATTCTCTAGCCACTGGGGAGATCTCCATCACATTTCCACTGAACTGGTATCTTAAAATTAAAAACCACATGCACTACATATTTCTCCATCAATCTCAAAAAGTTAAACCATCTCTTCAGGACCGTCACATATTTTCCAGGTGTGAGGCATAGTTTTCCCTCCAACATTAGTTGGTTGGAAAATAGGAGAGGAATAATGTCCAAAAGTCCAAAACAAAACACAATATACATACAAAAAAAAAATGTTGAAATTTCTATCATCCTTTTACCCCAACGTCCTTTATATTTTCAGAATAACTTGAGTTAATTTTTCAAAATCCAAACATATATAAATGTGTACAATACATGAATATTCAAAAGGGATAATTTCAGTACAAAAACGTGTAGAAGAAACATATGTTAGGAACGGAACTCTGAACATAAAATACTTAATTTTTGATTAGGTAGAAACTTAATTGTCAAGGTGATTTTTAAAAATGAGGACTTTGGGGCTAATCAAGTTGAAATCATAATATGCTGAAATGAATAAAAGGCATAACAGAAAACTAAATTATGTGATATTTTGTTTTATCCTCATTCACATCTACATGGTATATACTCTGAAGTTTAGATTTTCCTTGAAAAAGAATAAAACTAAATGAAATATTAAAAATATTTGAGACCTTTTAAAAAGATACAAGATCAGTATATCTTGTATAAGAATCGGATTGATTTTAGCTTAATTTCAGGATGCATTCAAATTAACCTATTAAGAGTCAAAGAGAATACATTAAACAAATTGAAAGCAAGGATGTGAGCTGACATTTGCACACCGGTGTTCACAGTGGCATTATTTACAATTGCTAAAATATGGAAGCAGCCCAAGCATCTATCAACTGATGAATGGATAAACAAAATGTGGTATATGCATACAATGGAATACTATTCAGCTGTAAGAAAAAAATGTAAGAAGAAATGTAATTGAGATGCATATGACAACGTGGATGAACCCTGAGGACATTATGTTGAGTGAAATAAATCAGACACAAAAGGACAAATATTGTATGGTCTCACTAATCTGAACTAAATAAGATGAGTAAACTCATGGAGGTAAACTCTATAGAGTATAGGTTACTAGGACATAGAATTTGGGTTAAGAAAGGGAGCTGATGCTTAATGTATGTAGAATTTTTAGTAAGTTTTATTGGAAAAGTGTGGAAATGAATAGAGTTGATGGTAACACATTATAGTGAGTATAACTCACACTGCCAATTTATAAATGAGATTGTAGCTGAAAGGATAGTCTGTGGATGTAAATGTCGATTGAAAAGAAGCTAGAGAATAATCTAGGGACTGCATAACATGGTGATTTTGGTGGTGGGTGAAGATTGTGGTTAACAGTATAACAAGAAGAATGTTCTTTTACAAAGTGTTAAGAATATGGTGATACACAGGAAAATTACAACTAATGTAACTTATGGATGATAGTTAACAGTAATATTGTAATATTCTTGCAGCAATGGCAAAGAAGATATTATATCAATTCTAAAGGACAAGAATGGGGGTTATAAGAGGGTATGATATAAGGTTACATTTTGTGAAGCAGAAAGGATAGGCAGAGTTTTCTGTTACTGCATAAATCCAGGATGGGGTTTGGGTCCCAGAAGAGTATAATGTCCGTGGTCTTTCAGTGGTTCCCTCATAGAGCCAATAAACAGTAATTAAATGTGGAGAAAAAAAAAAAAAAAAGAGGGTAGGGGTTTTTTCCTTTTGGAGTAATGAAAATGTTCTAAAATTGACTGAGGTGATGACAGCGCAACTCTGTGATGAAAATGAAAGCCACTGAGTGTACACTTTGAATGGATTGTACAAAGCATGGGACAATATAACACAGGGAATCCAGTGGTGGAAGATGGGTTGTGGTTAACAGAATATGAGAATGTTCTCTCATGAACTATAACAAATATATAATACTAATACAGGGTGGGCAAGAGGAAAATACACCAAACATAAGATACACGCTATAGTTAGTAGTAATATTTTGACGATGCTCTTTTATAGTTTGTAACTGTTTCACAACAATGTAAGGTGGTGGTGGGGTGATGTATGAGAGCACTGTATGATGATATGCATGTTTATTTTGTAAGTTCACAACTTTTATTATACACTTATTGTTTTTGTATGTTCATGTACGATGGTATACTTCAATAAAATTTTATTTTATAAAAGAGTCAAAGAACTGGGACAGATTAACCCCAGCTTTCTAATTACAAAGTGATGAATCTGTTGACCTAAGTAGTTTATCTGATTATTATCATTGAAGAATTGTGCCACCAAAGGAGCAAGCAACAAGAATTCCCCAATTCTGATTAATACATACAAACCACACAAATCATTTCTTAGCCATTCTTACTCTGGTATTTGATTGTCTTGCTCTAAACAAACTGAAAGTGTGAATGTCTTGCATCTTAATCATGAGTCCTCTTTTTTTCACTTCCCTCTCTATTGTGTAGTTCATTATTTCAATCAGTATTATACCAGAATCCTGAACTGCCCTGTGCTTTGGTTGCACGTTCTCATAGTCACAATATCTGGAGCTCAAGTTGGAAAGTAGAGTCACTCTTGACACCTCCCTCTGCCTCTGTCAACATTCCCAAACACACCAATCACACACCAGGCTCACAGATTGTATCTCCTGTGTATCTCTCAGATCTATCCACTGCTACTGCCCCACCCGATTACAAGCCACCCTCTACCTTGAGATATTTCTAATGTTTTCTCCACCCATTCTTCATGGAGAGGTAAAAATTATCTTTATAAAAGACCTAGTCAAGGCATGGAAGGTACTCAAAGTACTTATGGAATTTACAGACCAAATGTGAATAATGACAATCAAGGGGAGTGTAAACCTAATAATACATACCCATATACATTGCTGAACCACCTAAGACACACTCAACAACTTAAAAGTGATACCAAGTCTCTGCTGAGGAAGTCTGAAAGTCTTAAAGAGATTACTTGGTCTTTTAGATAGTTTGGAAGCATTGCTAGAGATGTGTGAGAAAACTGAAAACCTGGACTGGCGATCAGAATGATTACTATAATGAGAAGAATAACAACTTATTGAGAAATTACCATGTGTGCTAGGCACTGTATCGTGTAGTTGACATCGTCACAATCCCTGAGGTAAGTACTATTATTATCTGCATTTTACAATGTTGAAACTGGGGCCCAGAACATTATTTGGCTTGCTTGAAGCCATATTGAGATAATCAATAAATGAACACCAGAAGACAAGACTTAGTTTTGTCTGACTCCAGATCCTGAGTTCTTAACCACTATACAATACTATTTCCTGATTTTGCCACTAGCATTTGCTTGACCTTTACCAAGATACCTGTCCCCTTTTATCCAAGGATGCTTCTTCAGTAAAATGATGGCTTTAGACCAAATGACCGCCAAACCGCGTTCCACCTCTAACATTCAAGAGAATGCATATTTATAGTCATAGAAGGAACATGTTAGACTGACATTCAATGATAAACCATTTAGAATTACAATTTAGCAATATGTCTTTCCCACCCTACATACTTGCAAGTACATAGCTTTCCCCTAAATAAATTAGGCAACTATGCATTTGACTAAACTATTATTTTTCAAGCAATTTTATTGCCATGAGCATACAAACTTAGAAAGATAGAGGGAAAAGAAAAGCAAAGACAAAGAAGAATTTGGGGAAGCGGGTGTGGCTCAGTGGATAAAGGCCCCGTTTACCATATGGGAGGCCCGGGTTCGCATCCCGAGGCCTCCTTGTGAGGGCACGCCGGCCTGTGCGGTGCGGTGGGCTGATGCAGCAACCTCACGGCAGGAAGCGGGTGTGGCGCAATGGATAGAG
Organism: Cabassous unicinctus; assembly: GCA_029593785.1. NCBI lineage: Eukaryota > Metazoa > Chordata > Mammalia > Cingulata > Chlamyphoridae > Cabassous > Cabassous unicinctus. The sequence goes on from JAQZBX010003983.1 coordinate 4,308, forward strand.
CACCCGTTTACCATATGAGAGGCCCAGGATTCCCTTCCCGGTGCCTCCTTGTGAGGGCAGGCCTGTGGGCTGATGCGGCAAGACCTCACAGCAAGGGGGAGATAAGCAGACACAGAGAAGACACGCAGCGAATGGACACAGCAGCACAAGCAGCAAGGGGGGGATAAATAAAATAAATAAATCTTTAAAAAAAAAAAAGAGAGAATTTGAAGTTTTGGAGCTCAATAACAAGGAAAAAGAAATAGGCATTTCCTAATTTGCAAGTCACGTAACTAAACAAGGCAGCTGGTCCAAGGTTAAAGACAAATGAGAGCAAGGTTTGTCAAAGGATTAAACTAAATGTTAGGGAAAAAATCAGGCTGTGTCAAACTGACCTTATAAATGTTCAGATTTTTTAAAAAAATAGGACAAACATAATCCACTCAAACAGCTTCAAAAATAAAATAGGGTGTTGCTAATGACTGTTTATAGATCTCATATTCTACAAACCACCTGCAAAAGCTGGCTCAACTCACATGATAGAAAGATGTGATGGTACTCAGAGAGAGGCAATAGAGGGGGGTCCTCAAAATGCCTGACAGATATGCCATTTAATATGAAATCCACTGGGTAGGGACATGCGGTGCCATTCGTGGGGAATAGTTCCAAAACCAACCTTCAGGTGTTCTTCCTATCCTTTCCCTGTGCTCTGATGCTCCTGTAATTCTTCCCCAATTTTCAGATAACAGTGGCTTGTATCACTGTACAAAAGCTTGAAAAAGAACCCAAGATAGGTCAAGATAAAATGAGACCTATCATACCTAACAGTATTCTATTCTGTTTTTAAAGTTCGATTTTTAAAACATTAAGGAAGTTCATAAGGAAGAGTTAGTAGCACATGCCACATGTACTGAATAATCAAGGTTTTGAAAAATGTTGAAAATCATTGTTTTCTCTTAAAATATATATTAATAGTTTCAAACTCTGGAAAGTAATGTCTTTATACTGAGAAGTAAAAAACCTTAGTGGAAAAATCCTGGTGAGAGTATACAGTATCAATTCAGGAGCATCAGTCTTACCCATTCCCCTGATCAGATCTTCCCTTGTGTTAAGAAAGTCAATCATCACTCCAGGAAAAAGTTATAGGCTTGATGCCAAGAGTGTTGATTTTGATCTGAGACTTTAACCGTATCTTATTCTCTGACTCTCAGGAGCCCAATACCATACATTAGCCCTCAGATGTTGCAAACTGAAAGCCCATGGGCCTAATCTGGACCACAGGTATGTCCAGCTAGCCACACAGTGCTGCCCTCCCCTCCCGACTACCCTCTACATAGAATGTTGAATTAATTGATAATATTATTAAATCTGGAGATTTCACCTTCTCCCCCAAAACAAAACATAACCAAAAATACAGATTTCCTGCTTCCCTTGAAAACACTGAAGACCTAGAAACAACGGACTCACATTCCCAAATGGCAAGAAGGCACTAGCTCTGATCAGGATCCAGCGTTGCGTGCTCTCCAGGCTTCTCTGCAGGCACAACCGCTCATATATTCTACATATTTAGGTTACTTTCTGCTCTTTGTCATCCCTCCTAGTTTGGACATTTTCACTCTTCCCTTCTCAGTGATAATTCACTCCATCTAGGGACTAGGCTCTTTTCAGATGTGCATGGGGACAATCTGTCAAACTGTGTTCATCTAAGAGGTAGCAAGCTTGTAGTTTAGTATACCTGCCCTGATTTTTTTGGTGCTTGCATAGAACACAACTGCATTTGTATGGTTAGAAATCATTTTTAAAAAGCTTTTATTTATTATCTATGAAATATGTTCTAAGAATATAGAATATGGTTGTGTTGATATATTAATGGACAAATAGTGAAAGATGGTAGACTCTGGGAAATATCTAAACTTCTTACATTAATACTTTTGGGGGAAAAATTCCCCTTTGTAATTATTTTTAATATAAGATGCATTTTCCAGAACGTAAAATTTGATGTGTCACTTCACCACCCTGTGCTATTTATTTACCATGATTGTTCAAAGGCCCTTCAAACATTTTTTCATTTCCCATATAGTGTAGCATGCCCATGATTAAAGGGAATGTATATTATATCTTGGCAACTTGTACTAAATTGAATCCAAAAACTAGAGTTTGTAATTTGGAGTATGAGGTTGAAGATTCACTCTAATTTCAGTATAAATGAAGTCGTCTTCCCGAGTGTGGGTTTTTTATTCATTTTGGTAGATTTCAGAGAGTGATTTTATGCAAATGTGTGCTTATCCAGCCATGTTTCTTGAATGTAAACAGTTATTTATTCTGCACCTACTTATGAAAGACTATTAATTTCTGAGAAAATCCAACGAGAAAAAGATAATAAGTCAGGAACTAAATAATCCAATTTTAACATATAAAACCAACATTTATTGAACAATTCCTCTAAGCCAGCATTGTGCTAGAAAATTTTATTGGATATTTCATTTGCTCCTCACAAAAAACAATTTTTAGAGATGAGAAAATAGACTCTGTGCTTAAATAACTTACCACAATCACCCATATAGAAAGCAGTAAAGTCAGATTTTGAACTCAGAAATTATTTCAGAGGTTTTAACTTATTTTTATTTTGTAGAAGTCATTATCCAATTATGAAAAATTTATGAAGAGCCTGTCTCCATTAATTGTCCCCAAAAATAATTTGCTCCTTTGGTGATCTTCATGCATCAAACTTCAGCAGCTTATGGTCCACTGATTCCAGGAACTCCTGACCACATCTGGTTCTGAGTGACCCTGTCGAATCTTTGCAACTGTCTTCTCCCCATACCAATAAGCACACATGCTTTGTTCTTCCCCACGGGACTCATTTCTCTCTGGCATGCAAATCTTCTTCCTATATCTTCAAATCTTCTATATTTAAAACCCTCCTCCTCCAAGAAGCCATCACTCATCAATTCCATCCCATTCTCACTTTTATTTTCCACCAGGCCTTACATAATCTATTATATCAATATATGTTCACCCCTATTTCATTTTAAATAGTTCTTCCATTTTTTACATGTGCAAGACAGCAGTATTAGATCAGGAACCAGAATTTCTCTGTTTAGACAGTCAAGATGTTGTTGACTAACAACATATATTTTCCAAAATGGAATCTATTTGGGAAAGTGATGAAAGAAAAATGCATTAAAGGGGCAAGCAAAAAGAAGGCGGGGGTTACTAGGAAAACTGAAACAGAGGTGCAGGCATACAGAAGAGAAATACCTAGTTCTGCCACTAGTTAACGCTGTGGCCCTCTGATAAGTCACTTGACTCCTACCAGCCTCAATCTCAACATCTGTAAGACAGAGTATTAGCTGGTTTATTCATCCAAACATGTACTGAGGCTCTAAAATGTACTGGATGAATTGAACAGATTCAGCCACAGCACAAATGAATCTTACAGACCAACAGAAAAATCGGCTTCTCCAAATCATGGTTCTGCACACCCAGGAAGCCTGCCTGTGCACCGCAGGGCACCCTCTGCAGTCTTGTGTGCCACCGAGCCGTGGGAGCGGGGTTCCCCCTCCCCACATGCAGCCTGTGTGGTCACCTGCACCGACTCAGCACTGACAACAGGGGCTGCGCCTTTAAGAGGCACCTTATTGGTGAACGCTGCCCCGTTCTTCCTGAGACTGGCCTTGAGCAGTCTCAGCTTCTTGGGCAGACTGCTGCTGGCTTTCATCACCACATCATGTTCGCTCTTTTTTCCAGAAAGTCCTATTTTTTTCATCCTTTCAACTTATCTCTTGATGCCCCACAGGAATAATGGGCAGGAACAACTCACCTGGCAGCAGAGATCTGGTCACTGCCAATGCTTACTGCAGCCACCAGGAGGCGTTGTTTAAGGATGCTCATCTGCAGTTACAATGAGCTCCTGCTGGTACAGATCCTTGTACAGGCCACACTGACCAATAGAGGATAATCTCACTTCCTAAATGCTAAGATCATCACAGATGCCAGTACCTGAGTTTTCAAGATTCTCATGGCTCAATCTGTTTCTTAATTCCCCTAAACAGCCACCTCCCAAGTCCTCAGACAGTCCTGGAAGCTTTGAGGTGGGAGAGCTCAGGTACCCACCATCACTTCAAACTTCCATCTGTATTCCCTCCAAGACACCAAGCATTTTTGTTTTTAGATCTGAGGCAGTGATGCTACTGGCTTTCCCTTATGGGAAGATGCACACATAACCTTTTCAGAGAAGTGATTCTCAAATCTCTCAGTGGAGAATAGAAGAAGCAAATACAAATTTAACACCTCTTCTTATAGTACCTCATCTGCAAAAAATAATTATAAACTATGTTAAATGTTTTGACCTCAAAGTAAATATGATATGAGGAAATATACAGGGAAACCTAATAGAGATTAGAGGGTTAGAGAGGTCCTTTCTGAGGAAATGCCATTATCATCTGAGAGCTTAAGGATGAGTAGATATTACCTGGAGACACTGCGGGTAAAATAAACCACATGTGAAAAGACTCTGGAGGCAGCAGCCCTAGGTGTGTTTGAGAAACTAAATAAAAGGCCAATATGGTTATAAGATGAAGGTCTTTGAGAAGAGGAAGGTCAGAGCCACATAATGTAGCACCTTGACCATGCTCCCCAAGGCCCTACCAAATTACCCTGTTTAGGACTCAGTGCCCTCAGCAACTCAACAGAAACAAATTCATTTAAAAACAGTCTTCAGTCAAGTCAATGACAACCTGGAAAGAGTCGGGCCCGTAATACAGAGACTGTGGTGGTATCCTCTGTTCTTGTCATCAGTCTCCTGAGTAACTCATCCTGGGGGACTCGCGATGGAACTGCTCTCCTAAGTACAGAGAAGCTGTTCTCATGCCGTGTGGCACCAGGTGCCCCACTTCTCCAAAGAAGACAAGAGCCTCTGTGTTCAGTAGTTAATGGGTCAGGTCAAGGAAGTTTTGAATGAAGAGTCAAATCTTCATTGCTGCGCAGGAATTAATTAATACAGGAAGGTAAGCATTAGAATAGAGAAAGTCAAAGATGGGGAATTCAGGTTTAAAATTAGCTTTCTGAACATAATGAGAAGATTATGTGTAAGGCTTATTGTAGTATATTCTCAAGCTTTTTCTGGAAACAAATCTTTCAGGGGGAAAATCATTAAAATAAAAACGACAGGCAAGATGACAACATATAAGACACTAAATCACTTCGCAAATTTTGAAAAGGCATCTAAACACAGAAGGAGACAGATGATAGGAGAGGTTTTGTTCTTGTCAGATTTAAGGCATATATTGGTGTTGTTGTTGATGTTGTTTGCCATTGATCAAATCTATTTACCATGAACAAGACTTTTTCTCTGGGCAGTCCCATATAGATAGAAAGAGATTAGAGCCATTTCATTTCCTCGGTATTTCTGGCACTTTCATGGATCACACAGGATGATTAAATGGCTTTTCTGTATTGTTTGTTAAATTTCACTCCTCCCATGAATTGGGGGTGGTTCCCATGGGAACCTCTGGACATGATATAAGGGCAAAACAGATCACAGACAAAATCATCTGAGGCTCTATGAAAGTACACTTGACAAAATACTTTATTCACCATTTCTGTAGGAACAATTCCCTAGCACATATGACTCCAAGATCTAAAGAAGTACAAGTAAAGTCTGTTTTGTTGTTCTTCTTCTTGTTTATTTCCTATCCCAAGGAAAGATCATGGAACTTTTTCCACTCAAAAAAAAAGTGCTTTTTCACACAGACTCAGACAAAGACAAGATACCAGAGACTGTCTCTAATGACACTTGAGCAAAATAGGATAGTGAAACTGGAATGGTTGAGCATGGCCAGAACGGAATTTGAAGGGGAGAAAAATGACCATATCCATTTCCCCACAGAACTCCAAAATTAACATTTTGAAAAATGGCAGAATGCAAATTTTAATAAAATTAACCAACATAACATTATATTGCTTTAAACGGGTAATCCAACAGATAAGATACATCTGGAAAGAATTATAAAAATAATTCTCATGTACATTTGTGGATTTCATTCAATCAAAAAAACTTTTTAAAAAACTTTAAGTTAAAGATCCCACACTATTATCTTTCTCATAACTTGAGCACTTTGTAAAAATGTATGCATGACTTTCCACATCTCCAGTGCTACAAATCTATTCAAAGCCAACATAATCTCTCACCTAGGAAACAGAAAACACCTCCCAACTGGTCTCCCTGCTTTTACTCCAGACCCTTCTCTACACAGCAGGCAGAGAAATATTTAAAGAAAAACAAATCACTATTAAAGCACTTCAACTACCTCCCACCTCACTCAGGATAAAGTCCAACACTTTTGCCATGGTTTACCAATCCCTTTGGATCTAGCAACTGTTTTAACTTCATTTCTATCTCCTTTGCAGCAAAACTCCTCAAAAAGTCATTTTTCTCACTATCTCCAATTACCTTCCTCCTATATTCACATTTCAATTCACGCTAATCAGGCTTCCACTCCACAACTCTTGAGAAACTATATTCATCAAGGTCAGCAATGATCCCCAGGTTACCAAATCCAATGACCAGTTCTCCGTAGTCATTTGTGACCCAGCTGATCACTTCCTCCTCCTTAATAGTCTTTTCTCCACTCAATTTTCAGGGCAATCTATTTTCCTCCTACCTCACTGGCTGCCCCTTCTCAGTCTTCTCTGTTGGTCCCTCCTCTTCTTCCAGGTTCTGTACTGATGCTTTAATGCAAGATTCCACCTTTGGTCACCTCCTGTACCACACTCAATCCCTTGGTTTGATTTTTTACTGGAGACCTTAAATATCATCAATATGCCAACAACTTTGAAACTTCCATCTCCAGTCCAGACCTCTCCTGAATTCCAGAACTCTATATCCAACTGCCTATTTCACTCATTGCTTACATGCTCTTTTAGCTACTGCCACAAAACTTCTGCATAACAGACTGCCCCCAAATTCAGTTGCTTAAAATAAGAGTCACTAATTCTCATGGATCTGTACGTCAGCAAAGGTCTGTTGGTCCAATGTGGGCTCAGTGGGCAGCTCTGTTTCAAGCTGTGGGTCTAGTTGGGCTTGGCTAGGACAGCCGTGCTCTACCTGCACGGATTCTGGGACAAGGTTGAAAAGCAACAGCTACCCAAGGAAGTGCTTGTCATAATGACCATGGAGGCACAAGAACACAGCCACATGAGCACATTTCAATCCCCTGCTTTCTCTCACCTACTAACAACCCATTGGTCAATTCAAGGCACACTGTCAAGCCTACATCAAGAATGGGGAAGGGTACATTATGCCTGTATGTGGGGGTGGGAGGGGAGCACAAGGAACAGAAACCACCATGTCTAACAGATGCCTCTCACTTTACATAGCCAAAACCTCACCCCATCCAAATTTGCTCCAATGGCAGATGTTCCCATCTCGATCTTCTATTTGTTCAGGACAAAATACTTGGAGTCATCATGGACTCTTCTTTCCTTCACACTTCACTTTAGGAACCACTTCAGGAATATTTTTATTATTATTGGAAGAATGAAAGTGCTCTAAGAATGAAGTGATGAATGCACAAATATGTGATTACAGCAAATACCACTGATTGTACACTTTGGATGGATTTATGTTTTATTAATATGTATCAATAAAATTGATTTGTTAAAAATATGTATATATATACTCAAAATCTGATAAAGTCTTAGCATCTCTACTGCTTGTTTGCATGAGCCACAAGGATGTGTTTCCTGGCTTATTCCAATATTCTGTGTTTCCTGGCTTATTCCAATATTCTGCTAACAGGTCTCCCTGCTTCAAATCCAGCTACTTCAAATCCACTCTTCTCAACCATTCTCCCCCTCCTATGGCACTTCACTGCAAGTAAAACCAAAGTCTTCACAGTGGCTCCCTCAAGAACCTCATCTCCCACCATTCTCTTTGTAAAGCCAGAGAGGCTTCCTTGAGGTTTTATAAACAAGACAAATCTACTGCTACCTTACGGCTTTTTTATTTGTTCTTATCTGTGCCTGGAAATTTCTTCTCCCACATGCCCACCTGGTTAACTTCCCTACCACCATTAATACTTTGTTCAAATGCCACTTTCTCAAAGAAAACAAACTTGACCTCATTATTTTAAAAAGTCCTATTATCATCACACTCTTAAACTCTCCCCAACATTACATTATTTTTCTGTAATACTGATCAGCAAATAATAACCTATATAGTTTTACTTATTAGGCTTATTGCCTGCCCCCCTACACACCCTCCCACATTCCATTCCCACCCCTCACCCTTCACAACTCCCCACTGGCCCAGACTGACAATGTAAGCTCCAAAAGCGAAAAAAAACAATTTATTTGGTTTACTGATATATCCCAAGCACCTTGAATAGGCATGAAACATAAAAGGCTCCAAAAATTGATCCAGTCATTTATTCCCTTTCTCACCTAAAAAGAGCTCCTTCTTGCTTCAGGATTCTGGCACTAGGTTGTTTCTTCTGGAACCTTCTCTCAGCTACATCCTTCTCATCATTAAAATATCTGCCCACACACCCTCCCTCATAGAGGCCTCCCCTGATGTTCTCATTTAAAATACCCCTCTTATCCTTGCTTCCTTGGCCCATTTTCCTATTTCATTTTCTTCATCATACTTTTCACATTCAAAAATACTTTATTTCTTTGCTTACTTGTCATTGTCTCCCACTAGTGTGAAAGCTCCATGAGAACAGGGGCTTTGATCCCCTTGTTCAATGTTGTATCCTCAACAATGTATTCAACAGCGCCTGGTCCAGAAGGAACTCAAAAAATATTTGCTAAGTAAACATACATCCTCTCCCAAAGAGGAGGCAAAACAAACCTTTTCCACCTAATGTGGAAGATGAATGGTAATTAAATTGAAGGGAGGCCAAGCTTTAAGAACATAAACAAAGAAAGAACATGAGTTTTGTGGGCCAAAGTACATGTTTCCAAGTTCGGTCATCCTTAAAGCTATAGAACGGGACCAGGACCCTACTCTTCTAAGATAAACATGCTAGGGAACTACTTAAAGGCTAAAACCAAGAAAAATAAGTTTCCAGTGCTCATTTTAGCACTGACTAATTTCTCAATAGGAAGACATGCATAGAATGAACAAGCAAGTCATCTGATGTTTCAAATGATTAAGTGCAAACTGAGATCGCTTTGAGGTAGCGGTTACATAATCCCGGGGGAGGATCTGTAGACAAATAATCAGACCATCCCTTGGCAATAGATTTTTCCAACAAGATGAAAAAATAGAAAAACACATGTTCTACATCTGGTTAGAGCTACTTATAGTGTCAAATATCCAAAGAAGGCATTCCAAGAATGGCAATATATTTATGTTAAGATATAAATCATTTTAGAATACATAACAAATAATAAAAAGCTAGCATGTATTCATTTTTGCTTATTAAAAACAGTGTTATAAATGCTTTACATGCACTTAATATCGCTATTTTCCACAACTATCCTATGAGTAAATATTTCTATCCCCATTTTACAGATGAGAAAACAGATCACAAATAGTTTAAGCAATTTGCCAGAAATCACTTAGCTTAAACCGAAAGAATTAAAAGCATATGCTTTTAACCCCTGTGGTAAATGCTACTTAAAGGATTATAACAGTTTATAGAGTGCTTACAATGTGTGAAGATTAAAAGGTTTACCTGACAACCTTGTGGATATCCTTATCAGTTATTTGAATAGCATGGGCCAGTCTCCTGGTTATGATATCAGTATAAAGTGAAAGCACAGAAGTTCAACTGTGTAACCTGTAAGTCATCTGGTTCTTGCTTTTTATTAAACACTAAAAGAAATTCTTTTATATTATAGGGAAAACTAAGCATTATTGTACTTAAAGAACATGTGCTTAATTGCATTTATAACTACAGAATAAAATACACACGACCTAGAGTAGCATCTACATAGACAAGCCATGTTGCCTTTAAGAACTCAAAGAGGTACAGAACTTTAAGATATCTTTCCTGTGACCTAGGGCAAAGAAGTCTCTATCGTCAACACATAAACCAGGAGGTGCTTTTAGGGTACGGCAATAACCATGAGCCAGCAGAGCCTCGAAGTACCCATCGATCTGAAGTTGATAATGATGGTCAGTGACACAGTTCTCAAGGTATCACTCTACAGAATAAAGGATGCCATTTAACTTGCCCTCAAATAAGTTTTACTCTCTGCATAAAACAGTCAAATGGTAGTTGTACACTCCTCTGTACAAAATAAAACCACTTTGTACTGTCCTAGGATTTCTATAACATTAGTACTTTTTGCATTGCTTTACTGCTTGACCAGACTTGAAGGCCACCAAGAGGCAGATGGAAATTTTCTGAAACAACATAATAATCTACTACCTGACTCCAAAACTTGACACACTGTGTTATTTGCCTGGTTTGCTCTATGTCACAAAAACAAAACTCTCACATAGAATCAATAAAATATACAAAATACAATACAGTTAAAGAAAATCTACAATACTTTAGTATTCGAGACGGCAATAAGAGAATTAATGGGTGTCACTCCATAGACACAACAAAAAATTCACAGGGGGAAGAGAGCTATAATATTTAATTGGCTTTCAACGGTAATCACCTAAATGGTAAAGAGTATTAAATATACATTTCACAGATAATTAAATTTGTCCTTGACCTTTGCTTGGTCTCTGATCCACATGTTATTAACACATCATAATACAATATAAATGCCACACATTGGATCTGTCCCAAGGCATCTAGTTATATGGAAGGAAAGCTAAATTAACATTCACCGACTCATTTAATTTTGTCATCACCTGATAATTAGAAAGTCCATTTTTCAAGCCTCATAAGATTTGTACAAACTGGATAGATTTAGCCTACAGTCACAGCCCAAGAAACAACACATGCTTAGAGCCAAAGTTGTAGAATGGCAACTATTCCTACTATTGTTTCTCTAAATAATCTTCAGGGAGAAAGTCCCACTGCCCATCAGCTGTGTGGGATTTATGAAATAGTTCCAACTTGAGACAGACTTTTTATCCCTTAAAATGGGAATAAAGAAGGTCCTACAAGTATGCTTCAGAAAAAAATCATCATGGACGTAGCGTGGGATGGAAGCACAATCAGATGGATGAGTCACAATGAAACAGACACCTCTGATGGAATTTGAAAATAGGAGCAGAGATTTTTAATGTGTAATGATGGACTAGGATTAGGATTTGCTGGATAGAGGACACCACATAAGGAGAGACAGGGAGACTGGAAATTGTGAGTTCCATTTGGGGAAAGACAGGTCATCTGGTTTGACTCAGGCAGCAAGTATGAAGCAGAGAGAAAAGAGACTTACGGGAAATAAACCTCCAAAGTTAGGCTATAAGGCCTCACTCCAAACTGAGGCACCTAAGACTAATTTGAAAAAAAATAATGGGGAGCTAGTGAAAACTGTTGAATTGGGAAATTACATGACTGAAGCTTGGATGGAGAAAGAGGTTATAGGCAACTCTACAAAAAATGGGCCAGGATGGGTCAAGAGTGGAGGCAGGGAAAAAATGTCTTAGAAGATGATATAATAGGTGGTCATAAAAAATGTTTAATAAACGTAATCATTTCCGTTTATGATACATAAAAACTAATGAGCTCCTAGATTTTGTTCTGGTTTCTGGAGTATTTAATGTTGGTCTGTTAAAATGACTACAAGATTTTTGGGGGCTATTGTTTACTTTTTATTGTTTTTCATTTTTTAGCCTAGATATGAAGAACACTTTAAAATCACAAAGAGTATAAAAATCCAAATTAGACTGCTCAACTATATATTTTCTACAATACTACAAAGCAAAAATTAATGACTTAAATGTGAATTCTAAAGGCAAAAGAAACTGGTGTTTACTGAGTGTCTACTAGGTATCAAGCCTTGTAATCTCCTTGGGAAATATTGATTATCACCATATTAATGGTAAGGGGACATGCAACCAATATATTCTAGGGTAGGATCCAAAGCCAGGTTTATCTGACTGAAAACCATCTCACCTTCTTTCTACTCTATTACACTTAAACAAACTACAAACTACAGATTATGACCATTAGGGCAATCAATATCGTGGGCCATGACCAGAACACAATCAGAAATGGAGTAAAATATAAAATATCAGTGAGCACTGACTATAATAATGGCAACTAATATTTTGTGAAATATTACTTTCACATATATGTATTTGTATGTACTGGGTTAGGACATAAAACACACTTTTATTTTGGATCATAGCAAAATAAGTTTGAAAGACACTGAATTAAAAGATCCTACAACAAAACATAAATAGATATCATTCAGCTAATAAATACATTTATTCTAATCTAAAATTCTAATAGCAGTTACTCTAAGTTTTATATATGATGACTGTGTTAATAAGATAGTCGATAAAATGATTCCCCAAATTCACTGTAACCAAAATCAATAATACTGGTATATGATAAAGTCTTGGATTCCACAACATCCTTAAAATTTAGACAAAAAGCATTTATTTTAAAAATAAAATAAATTCTGTAGCATGTTTACCTGTTTCCCAGATGACTTCCAGATTTAAATTAGTTAACTACTTTCTTATAATGGTTAATTATCAATTCCCAAACAAATGTTTTAAAGATTTTTTTTAAAAATGTCAACACTTTATTTTTTGTAATTAGTTTAGTGTAGTAATTAGAGCCTTTTGGGTTTGTGTCACAGGCTCGTATGCTAGTCTATGTGATCTTGGTCAAGTTACTTAAGCTTTTCTAATCCTCAATATCCTTAATCTTGAAAATGAGAATGATCATAGTGCTCACCATATAAGTTTGTAAAAGGACAACGAGAAAATGTAGGTAAATCACTGAGGAAGGATGCCAAGCTCTTAGAAAATGCTCAATAAACATGAATTACAATTGCATTTCATGTTTAATGGGTGGCATAATTAATATATGCAAAAAGTCAATTGTTGCTTTCTGTAAATTTCCTAACAAACTGAGTGTAAGGCAAATGAAATAAAAATATTAAGTTTTTAGGCTATTTTATTATCATTCTTGAATCTTCCTCAATTTCTCTGCCCTTTCCTATGTCTTCTCACTCTCAGTTAACTTAAAAAATTAAAAACGCCATCTCACCTTGCCACACTACTGTGTTTCATACAATTATTTCCGACCCTCCAGTCTCGTCCCAGTCCTGAAGGAGTAACAGCAGCGCAGGGAGTAGAGAGAGATGTAATGTGACAAGGCCAGAGTCGCTGGGCCAGCAACATGACCAAATGTACCTTAAAATTCCCTGAATGGATTCAGATCGCTGTGATGTGATAAATGTGTGGACTGCTTTATAAAGAATCGCCTAACTGTGATGTATTTCTGGGGGGAAACAAAATGCCACCAGAACCAATTTGATGAAGTGACAAGAGAACACAGTACTTTACTTGTGAGTCACAAACTCTATTTACCCTTCTGCTACTGTATGTCCACACAAGCAAGGAAATATGAGGTTGAAAACAACTCTCTCTGGGGAAAACACTGTGAATAATAAGGCCAGAGCACCAGAGATAACCTCCATCTGAACATGCACTCTCACGAGATCCTCAAAGATTGTTTAATCCACAGGACTTGCTTTGGGGGGCAGGGGAATATGCCATGGTGCAATAACCCTATACTGGTTTCTTATCTGCCATACATATGAATTCCTATTTATGTAAGTAGAATAAATCTGGTACGAACAGGGCAGCCCCAGTGTTGAATAATGTCTCCTGGGTGACCAGGAATCTCAGGAAAATCCTGAGCAGATTTTTCTCTTAACAAGAGGATACCAAAGCAGATGACAGCTGATTTGGCTTTGATAAGTACAATCCCAATTTTCAATTCAATTTAATAAAATTAATTGTAGACCTGTTATGTGCCTGCCAAAGCTGATGAACTTCCTGCAATGAGAAGCATACTTCAGTCAAACAGAAGTATTTCCCTTCTTGGAACTCCATGGAAAACTCAGAAGGTACACACAGCTGAACTCTGAGATGTGATCAGTTTGAGTGAATTATCATGGGAACTGTCTGCATGAATGTTTGCAGGTAAAATAAACTCTTGTTTAAGCGACTTAGAAGTGACTTTGAAGGCTGAACGCTAGAAGCCCGTGTCAGAAGGATCCCAGGGCTAGATACACAGGCAGTGGTCAAAGAAAGAGACCACTAAAAATCACAAGCTTAATGGTCACTGCCCCTGACCTACTGCTACAGATGCCTAAATTGTGATGGTGGAGGGGGGCAGTATAACTTACCTCCCATGCCTTCTACCTCTTTTTCACTACTTCTGAGGAAAGAGATTGAGCTTTCCTCATATTTAATTCTGCTTTAACTATACCATCCACGGTTGCAACCTAAAAGAGGGGGTTCAAAAACTCTATTTTCCTCACACCATTCGCTGCTACAGTTCAAGTATGTTTCCCTGAGTAGACCTAAAAAGTAACCAAAATAATATGGTATAAATAAAATTCACAAAAGTTGCATTACCCATTAAAATGAATTATGACTGCCTTAAATAACACCTTTATCTTTAATGGCTCATCCAAATATAAGAGCTCAGGCTCTAGAAGACACAGCTAATATCAGGTTCTGCACTTACTATCAGCCGACCTTGGTCAATTGCTTAACCCCCAAATTCACTTTTCTCACCAATAAGCTGGAGACAATAAGAGCGCATAGGTTTTGTGTGAGGACTAAATGAAGGATTGTTATTTTAGGAACTGGGGACAATGCCTAGCACATAGCATGCATTTAATAAAATTGGCAGAGTGGTATAATAAAGGGAGCAAAATTTAGACTTTGATGACCTGGGCTCAAAATTGCATTTTGCTGGAAACTCTCTGAGCCTCAGATTCTTGACCTCTAAAGTGGGAATATTTTTCACTTCCTCTTAGAAATTTATGCAAAGACTAATCAAGAAAACTTACATTATTGAACCTAGCACAGTTTTGGCTCATAGTTGAAGCAAAATCTGAATTGACAAACATTGGGTTAACCTTACTATCAACCAAAACATTTGTGAGGGTAACTGTGAAACAAATCTACAAATAAAGGTATACCACAAAAAAGAAGAAAACAGATACCCAAACAGAGCTATTCCTTAGTTATCAATTAATTTGTCCACAGTTAATTCCAAGTTACAAAGAAAGCAGAGACAAAAATTCAGTCTATTAAATAAACATGTGCTAAAAATCATGAGATGGTCATAAGGTTGAGCCTGTATTGCAGTACAATCAACTATCCAAGGGAGTGAGCAGGTGCTATGGGTGGCCTTGAGATAAATCACTTATGTAATAATGAAGGCACAAAGCATGACATACATTTGAATCTATTTAAGAGTGAAAAAGAGGTTAAGGCCACAGAGCCCTCATTCTGTGCCTTCAAGAGAGAGCAGAAGTAAAGTACAGTTTCACTGCCGAACTATCACAAAAAGTAGACGCAGCTCATTCACAAAACCTGAAAGCCTTGTGAAAACTTGTTCTCCAATTCTCTCTTAAAATCTCACATTATATGCCTGTAATGAACTCTTCAGTTTCTATGAAGTGCTTCTTCTTATTTTATTTTATTTTTTAAGACCATTTGTACTAGTCCCTGAACTGGTAAGGGAGGGGATGGATGATTACAAAACCTGAAATCAGAGATGAGAAAATACCAAAAAGGCAGGAGTGCAAAGTCCCAAGCTCTAAAAAGCAGGAAAGAGCTAACATATTTTAGAAAGATTACAAAATATTTTTAGGAAATATATTATTCATGGTAATATATGTAGAGTTGGGTGCTTCTGCAAATATTATGATGCTCTGCTTCCATCTTTGTCTATATGACCAGTCAAAAGAGCCCCAATACACTATCCATAAGATTTATGTATGAACAGTTAACATGACTATAATAGAAACAACTAAAATGTCATTAAATGAATGTGAAATGTATAAGGGTGAGGAAATGTGCAATGATAGTGGCCAGGTCCCATGGGCAGCAGCTTTAGATTAGCAGATGCACCCTTGTTTCCTGGATAAGCTACCAATGGTCACTGACTTAAAGCATTTCCATCTTCACTGCTGAAGCTGAATTCATAAATTGGATTTGTCTGCCAATGGCTTTGAGCTTTTTTAGATATAATCACCAGAACACAACTTAAAAATATTTCACAGTGAGAGTGCATCTGCCTGAACTCAAGAATAATATAATTCTGCGTGTGGCAAACCTGAGGACAGTGAAGTGTGATTATGGAGTTATCTGGTTGACACATTGAAAATCATATCATTGTAGAGTTTGAGTTAAAAGAATAATTTCAAAAAGGCTTTCTATGGTTTCTTCAACTTCACACCTGTGTTAGCTTCCTATTGCTGCTGTGACATATTACCACAAACTTAGTGATTTAAAACAAAACATGTTTATTATCTTACAGTTCTGGAAGTCAAAAGTTTGAAATGGGTCTCACTGAGCTAAAATCAAAGTGTCTTCAGGGCTGCGGTCCGTCAGGCAGCTCTAGGAGAGAATCCATTTCCTTGCTTTCTCCATCCCCTAGAGGCTGCCCGCATTCCTTGACTCATGACCCCCTTCCACCTTCAAAGCCATTAATTGCATCTCTTCAACGTCTGCTTGCTTCTTCCACCTCCTTCTCTAACTCTCCTGCCTCCCTCTTTCATTATAAGGACCTTTATAATTACATTGGGCTCACCTGGGTAATCCAGGCTACTCTTCCATTTCAAGAGTCTTAATCACATCTGCAAAGTCCCTTTGCCATTTAAGATAACATATTCACACGTTAGGGATTAGGAAATGGGCATCTTTGGAGAGTCAGTATTCTGCCTGCCACATCACGCCACATGACAACTTTGTGGAAAGCTACTTGTTGCGAAGGGGGAAAGTGTTTAAAATGCCAAGAGCTCTGCATTTTAGGAATTATTTCCTAACTCTCCCAGCAACTAGTGATCAAGATGAATAACAGGGACAAGTAAAATCTAATTTGTGGGCTCCATAAAACCCTTAACCTTTTAGACTGTATACTGACTTTGGTCAGCCTGGCAGATGATAAAACTTGAGACCTTTAAAAGAAAAGTAGCTGTAATCCTTAACAAAAGCAGAGGTATATTGGTCAGGGTTCCTGAGGGAAACAGAAACAACAGGAATATCGGTAAATATTATGAGATTTTATAAAATTTCTCATGTGACCGTGGGAATACCTGAGTCCAAATCTTGTAGGGCAGGCTACAGGCCAGGAACTCCAATGAAGGTCCTTGATGAGTTCCCCAGGAGAAGCTGGCTGTCTGAAGTAGCAATGGGAATACTCTGGCTGCTGAAATCACTTCTTCCTTTAAGACCTTCAACTAATAGGATGAGATGTCTCTCATTGCTGAAGGCAATCTCCTCAGTTGATTGTAGATGTAATAAGCCACAGATGCAATCAACTCACAGAAAATTTAAGTCCACAAAATGTCCACACAGTATAATTTGGCCAGTTCTTGCTTAACCAAACAACTGGGCACCATTACCTAGCCAAGTTAACATACGAGCCTAACAATCACAAGAGAGTACTCTTGTCAAAATGAAATAGTCAACACATATGTATGACAGCTCTAGGCATATAGAAGTAGAGATTAGATGAGCAAGCAGTTCAGAAAAAAAAAAAAGAATTCTTCCAATGTCAAAATACAAATTTTCAGGTGTACACCAGCTTAGTGCTAATATTATACACAGTACCAAAAAAATGGAAATGATTTCAGATATACCTAGTATTTTATTGGCCTGTTCAGGGCAACAGAGGAACTTACCATTCTGATAATCACGTAATAAGAAAGCTGTGTTTCCTCTGAACCAATAAATGAGGATTAAAAACTCTGCAGTGAGGATTATGGATTGAAAGGAAAAGACTGCATACATTTGCAATAACTGCCCAATTAATTAAGACAAGGAAACACAGAACAGAACCCGGGTGGCTACCCCCAGAAGGAGAATTTGCTGTGCACCTTGGCAGGTCTTTTATCTGGCCTTTGGCGCAGTAACCACCCAGCAGCTGTGACACTTCTCAACAAGCAGTCACGCAAGAATGCCCTTCAATTCAAATTTTCATCATCATTCCAGGAGGATTTCACTAACTATCTATGCTCACAGATCCAAAACCCTGTTAAACTTTGAAAGTTGCTCGAGCTAGTTCACAATTTCAATGTTCAACTGCACACATTTCTTTTAATGATATCATATATTTGCAAATCTAGGTCCACAGCCATTGCTTTGATAAACAGTACTGCAAGAAAATCAATGTGGACAGGAAGTAAGGTGGCAGTGTCCAATCTAATTCTAATGTTTAAGAAGTCATTCAATGCCCAATAAGTGGACATGCCCCATTAGTGGTTGTTTCAGAATGGAATAAAAACATTTTTTCTTTCAATTTATGTGTAATTTTTTTGAAATGGTCCTTTTTTCACTTTATGTTAGGGCACAGATACTTAAATTCCTTGAACCTAACCACACAAGAAATGGAATAAATAGAACTCTTGGTTATTTTCTTTGGCCTAGGAAGGTTTTGAAAACATTACTGAGACACTAAAGGCACCAAGAACCAAGAAAGTTTGGGAGCCTTCAGTCTTTGTCCTTCCATCTAAGGCAAATGTGTACAAACACTGCCTTTCTTGGTTAATGAACAAAATCTTGTACACAGAAGACCACATCCTCACCTGTTAAGAGGAAAAAATGCAGTACCCAAGTGTCTTGAAAAATCTCACTCTCCTGCTTTCCAAAAAGCTCATTTCCCCATCCAGCCTCACAAAGCTATACAAATGACAATTATCTCTTCTTTGGCCTCCTGTTTGGGGATTCTCCACATGAGAAGGCACATTGGAAGGCAGTCAGATTCCCATTATAGATGCCAAAATAACAGGCTACTTACTTTCCCAGGCTCCTTGCCACTAGGCCTCAAATGCCTGGTGCATGCTTAGCCAGAGAGATGCACTTGGCCCAGAACTGAATTGGGAGCCAATGAAGCAAAGAATAAGGGGCAGTGTCAACAGGATGGCAATAGAGGCAGCAGGATTCAGTCTCAAAGGGTAGCAGGGACAGTGGGACCAGCGACTGTGTCCAGCGGCCTGTGGGGACAGAACAGGCTGCAGCTCCCAGTGCTGAACAGCAGAGACAGGTGCTCACCTCACTGCTTACTGGCACAGCTATGACCGGGCAGGTGCCAGCCCAGCCTCCGTTGGCCCTGCCATGTTTAAAGACTGCCTCTCCAAACTTCCTGCTGGATGCAGCATCTTTCCATAAATTCATTTTCCTGATTAAATCAATCATCCACAGTACCTTTCTCTCACTTTTGAGCAAAGCCATGATGTGCATAGCTCCCCATAAGCAATCTAATTGTACATAAGATGCATAAACCTCCCAATATGATAAAGTTATATAAAATGGCACACAAATATAACGTAAGGAAAATATAACTTAAGGAAGTAAATCACCTGAAAGGCAACAAAACCCATTTTGAATAAAGCTAATTTTACCCCAAAATGATCATTCATGAGTGTGGCAGTTTGAGATTATTTTATGACTCCCAAAAAGAGAAAGATTATGTTTGTAAACTAATCTATTCTTCTGAGTGTGATACCCTTTGATTGCATTAAATTCAAGTGAGGTGTCCTGATTAGATTACCCGTTAGGATCAGGGCTTTTGATTTGACTATGTCAATGGGCATGGCTCAGGTTGAGTCGCCGCCCCCTTGCTGGGTCTGATATAAACAGACACTCAGACAGACACACAGAAGAGAGAGCTCTGTCATATTTCACCCTGCCACGTAACAGAAAGGAGAAGGCTTGAGCAGCTTGGGCCCCAGGGAAAGATGAGCCATTGCCTGAGAGTTTGCAGCTGACCTGGGGAAGAGAGGAGAACAGCTGAGAATGATATAGAAAGCCCAGAAAGAAACAAGCCCTATGCCAGGAGAGAGAGGACTGCAGGATCACTTGAGCACGAAGCCTCAAGAGGCTAGGCCGACAGAGCTCAAGGAGGAAGAGAAAGCCAGAGGGGAAGGAGAGACCAGGCAGAGATCGCCCACCATCTTGCTTCAACACATGGCAGCTAATCTTGGTGAGAGGGCACCTCTTATGGTGCCTTGAGTCAGACTTTTTATGGCCTTGGAACTGTAAGCTTTAACCCAAAATAAATACCCTTTATAAAAACCAACAGATTTCTGGTACTTTGCATTGGCACCCCTTTGGCGGACTAATACAAAGAGTAAAGAAAAAGTGGTTTTACAAAAAGGACATTTCTCACTAGGAAAACTGCACATTTCCAGTGTAAGGCACTGGACAAAGTGGCTCCTGTCACCTCTTCACACATTTCCTTTGTCTCAAGTGGTAAGGCAGTGCCTGTTGCTGATATATCTGCTTAGTTCATTTAGAATAAGACCTAAATCACTTGCTTTTTATGGGTAAGGCTGATATAACCCTAAGAAGAGCAATATGAAATGTGCCACTATAATGTATGAAATTGACATTTCATGTCCATTTTAGACATAGCTAAATGACCTCAGTCTAAAAGAGCCATTTTAAGTGAGAGCCAGAGTTTTATTTTTTGACAGATGGGTGCCACAGCTAGAAAATTTATCTAGGTTATATCTGAACTCAAGTATGATCTACAAGATTATTTTGATTCAATGGCTTTAGACACAGTGAAAATATTTTTTCCTCTCCCAGATTCTAATTTGTTATGTCACAGATGTCCTATTTAAGAACTTTTTTTTTCCGCATTTCAGCAATCTTGAAGCAAGATGATATGTAACTAGTCCTTCAAATTAATAATCCATATATTTCTATCTTTACTCATTTCATGCAGTTAGATAAGAACAGACTTTAAAATCAACTAATTCCTACACCATATTAATTTTATAAACCAAGCAAATATAGTCACTTCTGTCTGTTGTGTCTATAACAAATGCCATAAATTGTGTTGCCCCTATTTCCACACCTGGGGCATACTAGGATTTCAGATTCTTTTTTTTTTTTAACAAAGGAAGAAATGTATAATGTATTCCTTTAATTTTCTAATAATTATACTCAAAAACTACTTTCACTTCATTTCTCAAATACAACTCTTGAAATAAAAAAAAAAAATGCTTTAAACAAAGCATTAACAGAGAGAACTCATGCATTTTGTTAAATTCACCAAAACACAAGCACATAAGAAAGGAAGAATATTATAAATATATCACAAAGACTAAATGATTATAGTGTAAAAGACTAGTCCATCAGTCTTTTATACTAATGGACTATTAGCCACTACAGTGGCTCTATACTCACTTTCTTGTACAGATTCTTCTAATAAATTAGTGTATGTTTTAGTAATTTTTTCAGCTGTCAGTGACAAAACATATAACAAACTAACAATCAAAAAAATAAATGGAAAAATAAATTAATGGTTTATATAATTTAATTCTGGGAGTATGGACTTCAGGTACAGCTCTATCAAGGAGCACAAATGATATCATTCCTCTCAACTCTGCTCTCCTTTGATAGCCAGATGAAGGCCAAGAACTTGGAATTATATCTTCACAACTCCAAATACAAAAGAAAAGAAAGATAAGAATCTTAGAACTAGCACCAGACTTGACAGTATTGACATGGCATCATGGGCCCAGAGATGAACAGAACTTATGGCCAAATGTCTCTGACAGGCTATGCCTATGTCCAAAACCCAACCTGAAAACCAGGGATGAAGCCAACACAGCCAAACAGACTGGACATAGGGAAAGGGAAGCTCCCCAAGGAAAATTAGGAAGTACTTATCAGAAGGGTGATAGAATATGAGCATAGATAGGTTACAGCTGTTGTATACTGCTTGCCTCATCTCCCCAACTAAATGGAAAGCTCCTAAGAAGCCAGGGACCCTTTTCCATAATTATAATAACCCATGCATTCTGAACAACAAAAATGGACACAGATTAGGCAAGTACAGATACTCTCGTGAAGACAGTGAAATAGTGTATTTTAAATAACAAGGTTCCCATCCTACTCCTTCATCTACATTGACCAGCCCCGCTTCCTAAAACAAGAGCTACACCCACAGTTTTAGCCGCATTACTAGTCCAGAGGCAACAAATGTGTACAGATTAACCCACTCTTTCACTGCTGCTTCCTCCTGATGACAACAGCCCCCAAGTACTTACCTCTTTCTGGCTCATATGTGCTACCATTGTCTTGTTTTCTAGTTTTCAAGGCTCAAGAGCTACTATTAGGTCTTATAGAATAAAAAAAAATTATTATTTTAAAGCTGATTTACAATTTGCCTTATTTTTTCAGACTACAAGACATACAGTACTCATATTCTATTTAACACTTTTAGGAAAAATAATGTTCCAAAGAACATGCTTCTTTCCAAGCTCATAATGTTCATCTGAATCCCTACACCTTCTGCCCTTGGCCTCAATCAAGCCTATGTTCATGCCCCCTTTCCCTTCCCTTCTCTTCTCATCTGGCCAACCCCAGTGTCCCCCAGAATATTTTTATTTTAAAGACTTTATTGCTCTTCATTAGAGCAGAGTTTCTCAACCTCAGCACCACTGACATTTTTGGGCAGATAGTTCTTTGTTGTGGGGGCTGTCTGTGCACTAGTCAGTGTTTAGCAGCATTCCTGGCCTCTGTCCACTCATGTGGTGACAACCAAAAACGTCTCCAGACATTACCAAATGTCCCTGAGGGAAAAACTGCCCCTAGTTAAGGACCACTGCACTAGAGGTTAACCGGAGACGCCATCAGGACAGCTGGGGACAAGAAAATGTCTTAGAAATCTCAAACTATGAGTAACAATTACACAATCATTCACGGTACCCGAGGATTTCCTAACTTAGGGATGCCTCCATGCCTTCTCACAGCATTTGTATGCTTCACAATGGATCCTGTCATCCATCAACCAGCCCTCCCAGTCATCGTAAAATAACGTTTCTCAGACCCAGACCAGCTATAAATTCAAATCACCTGTGAAGTTTGTTCAACACAGGCCCTGGAGAGTCTGATTTAATAAACCTGCTTGTGGGGGCAAGGAACCTCTATCAATAACAAGCTTCATAGGTGATTCTAATTCATAACTTCAGTGGGAGCACAATTTCCCTAAAATTGCAGCAAGGACCTAGAGGCAAATGACAGGCAGGCTTATATCTAGACAATTCTAGATAAAAGCAAGTCATCTGCCTCCAAATGGAACTCAGGATGTGCACCCCCAACTCAACTGTCTTTCCAATAAGTGAAAAGAGATCATGAAACACCCTTTTTTTTTATGTGGTCAGGTTCTTCAGGGGTAGTTTTTTCTTTTTTTCTGTTTTTTTTTTTCCTTTTTAAAATTCCATCAGTTCTGAAAGGATTACCTAACACAACAAAGGAATGGGCAAAGTCACAGAAAATAAATACAGGTTTTTTAAGTGACATACTCAATTTTCATAGAAAAACCAGAAGAAAACAATGAGGCTTTAAATCTAATTCTGGAAAGTGACTCAATAAATCAAGATTGTTAAAGGACCTTGCCAGTGATAAATTAACAAAGGAAAGCAACCCTAAACTGAATAATTCATGAACTCAGGCACACAAGTAATTTCCTAAAATTCTCTCACAACAATTTAAGCTGTAGGACATATATTTATGTTGCTACATTTGAATATAAATTTCTCATCCTCAAGGGCTTTCATTTGTCCAGTTTAAATCTACTGGACAAATGAAAATCGGTAAATATTAAGGATAATGAAACTACATAAAGTTTTCCTCAAAATAAAATCTATGCACAGCTAGGGGAAGGACAGAAATCAGACATCATTAAAAAAAAAAAAGCTATGGAGAAGATTTGAGTTATCCTCTTTTGAGAACACTGGAATGTGTAATTCGGTCTTTACTTCTATTTTTAAAATACCGTTTTCTTCTTCTGGTCCCCTCTGCTAACAACAGTAATAAAATGCATGGGGATTCTAAAGTTGATGAGACAATGAGAGAATTCTTAAGGATGAAGAAATACATGGTTAAATAGACTTCACAAAAAATGCCTTTTGATTCCACTATAATATAAAGAGTATGACAGTCCAGGTCACCTTTCCTCTCAAAAGAGAACATGAAGGAAATAAAGGTAGAATTAATTACAGATAGGAGGAAGTGACTCCATTTTATGTTGAAGTTCCAACCAACCCTTTGTTGTTTGTTTTTCTCTCTCCCCATCTCCTCCCATTGAACCTGCGACTGATTGCTCTGTTGTTCCAATATACATCTCTTATTTCTCCCTTCCACTCCACATCCCTCCTACTTCTTTCTTCTCTCTTGGTTTTGTTATCTGCTTGCTCTGTAACATAACCAAAGAACCAATTTCTCCTTGACATTCACTCTGGCAGCTTTTCCCAATTGTTGGGAAGCTGCTCAACCAACTGCTCTCCCACTCACCCTGCCACTTTTACAAAATCCACCTTATCTTATTTCCCCTATAGTTTCCAGACAGAAGAAGAATCTTCAAAAACAGAGAAATGGACTCAGTTATCCAAAACAGATAAAGAATGGGAATACATCAGAAGTTCTAAATAAGAGACTTTTGACAATAAAAGTGTGCTGTCATGGGAAATCCCATTCAATATTAAAAAATAAATATACGAGTGAAGAAAGGAGGAATTTTTTTTTAAACTCCTGACAGGGAAAAAAAAGATGATCATAAACGCTCTGTATTTGTCCAGGAAGTAGAGAACAATCACCATCTTCATCACAATGGCAAATTACAAAGAAACCGCTTAGGATGTTAGAGGGAAATGCTTTAGGTTCGGGATTGTCAAAAAATCATAATAAAACAGCTGCTCACCTGCATTGGGAGGAATTTAACACATTATCTCCTTTCTTCACAACAAAGCCATTTGAGGTATTCTACTGCTGAATAACAAACCGGGAAACTTAGTAATTTACTATGTATTATTATCTCTCATGATTCTGTGAATGGTCAGGGCTCAGCTGGGCAGCTCCTACACGGGGTCTCTTACGCAGCTGTTGTCAGATGGAGGTTAACACCGACCTCTGAGGGCTCGACTGGGCTGAGGCATCTAAAGTAGCTCACAGGTCTGGCACCTCTGTTGGGAAAGCTGGGAGGCCTGTTGGCAGGCCAGGCACTCTTGCCACATGGCTAGCTAGTGTGGGCTTCCTCATAGCTTCTTGATCTCAGAGTATTCAGACTTCTTACACGGCAGTGGCTTCCTCGGAGCAAACATGCCAAGAATACAAGGTGGAAGCTTCAAGCTTCTTAAGACTTGGCCACACAAGCCATGTAGCTTCACCTCCACGGCATTTATGGATTACACAGGGCCAGGCCAGATTCAGTGTGGGAGAGGACCACACAAGAATGTGAATTCCCAGGGGCACGGCTCTTTGGGCCATCTTAGCTACCACAAAGTCTATGGGATAAATGGGAAAAGCATTGTTGCTCTCAGTTTATAAAGAAGAAACAGACGCATTGATTCTAGGTCTGAGATCCAAGAGCTAGGAATTGTCTAAACTGGGATAGGAATATAAGTATTCAGATTCCAAGTCCAATGGGCAGAAAGGTGGCAAACTTAAAATGGATTATGGTAAATGGGGTTGTCTTCCAAATGTTAATTTCATCTGCAAATAATATACAGTGGACATTTCAAGGGTGTTTGCTGCCTCACATTAATAATACCTTTTTTTTTTTTTTTCAGATTTATTTATTTATTTATTTATCCCCCCCCTTGCTGCTTGTGTTTTTACTGTGTCCATTCGCTGTGTGTTTCTTCCGTGTCTGCTTATCTCCCCCTTGCTGTGAGGTCCTGCTGCATCAGCTCACCGCGCCAGGCAGGCCGGCCTGCTCTCACAAGGATGCCCCGGGAAGCGAACCCCGGGCCTCCCGCATGGTAAACGGGGGCTCTATCAATTGAGCCACACCCACTTCCTGCTGTGAGGTCTTGCTGCATCAGCCTACCGGGCCATGCGGGCCGGCCGGCCTGCCCTCACAAGGAGGCCCCGGGAAGAGAACCCGGGTCCTCCCATATGGTAAACGGGAGCTCTATCCATTGAGCCACACCCGCTTCCCAATAATACCTTCTTTTGATAACGGTGCTAATTATCCTTTAGGGCAATCCACACTGGATTCAAGGTACTCTGCTCTACACCATTGCTAAGGAACAAGAAAATGATAAAAGAGTCCCTTCCCCCCCTTGAAATCTGAATCCTAAGCAGGTGGTAAAAAGACTGCAATGTTTGAAACACATTTATCCTATTGGCAATATCCCAGAGAAACTATCAAGAGTTGTTACTGAGACCGTCATCCCCTTCTTCCCCCACAATATCTCCTGAGCCTGGTCCCCTGATAGCCTTCCCATAAATTCCCTTTGTATTGACGTAAGCCAGAGTCCACAGCCTGCAGGTCAGATACACACGACAGGATACATGTAGTGGTGGTGCACACCAGTTTGGGGGCGGGGGGGTAGGCGGGTTCTAGCTCAATTTAGTTTAAATATGACTTTGTCACATCCTTACTAGGTATGTGTCCTTCTGTAACTGTTTCCTCATCTGTAGAATACAATTAATATCTTCTTCACAGAGTTGTAAAGATTAAATGAGATAATACAAGTAGAGCACAATGTCTGGTTAGTAGTAACCTCAACAGACAACTATTATATTTACCATTACAGGTCCATAATCCCTTACCTGCAATTCCAATATCCAAAAATCTCTGAAAACCAAAGTTTTTATGACCCATTTATCAGCAAAACCTGACCTAGCAGCTGACATGAATCTCCTTATGACTTTCATCTAATTCCAGTGACTTCTATGTTTCACTACAAAAATGTCAATATGCTGCATTTCAGAGTGGTGCCCAAGACCCTGTTGGAAAGTCACAAAACATATGGTAGAGGCTGCATCCAGCCTTTCTGGAATCTAAAATTCTAAAACACCTTTAACCTCAAGGGTTTCAGAAAAGAGACTGTAGACTTGAATGTTATTATTCAAGAGGTCTTAATAAAAACCACACAGCCTAAGAAGAGTTGGCTATGGAGAACAGTGGGTGATACGCTAAGACTGGAACTATTTATTAAAACCAAAAATTATAGTAGAGCGAATTTCAATTACAAACAAACATTTTATACGGAACTAATACTGCTTATATAGGCAAATTGTGCCAAAGGAATATACATATAATTGGATAAGCTACTCTAAAAATACCATACCTCTAGTAAAGGCATGTAATTAGACCTGCATCTTCTGGCTTTTTAATTTAGTATGTGTTTAAGAATTATATTTTATTACCTGGATTAAATACCATTCGTTCCACACTTGCAGGTTTCTCATAGATTTGCTATTCACTCACATTGCATCCTCTTACTAATACTGATTTGGATAAATCAGAGGTTTGAATTATAGTGGCATTCTGGGACAGTTGATTGTGCTTACACTGTCAGATCTAGCTCTCAATGGTTCAGAGCTCCAGGAAAACAGTCAAAACCGCAGCTGCAACCTTTTCTCTAGGGTTAAATTTGAACTTCTGAATAAATATTCAGAAGCTCTGTATTTAAATTTTAAAAAAAGGAAAACTTGAGAATAAACCTTGTATAAACCCCCATATGATAAGAATAAAAATTACAAATCAGATTAACTTATAGACAGAAAGCCATGCTAGTTCAGATAATAGACAAGTTGTGATGCACTCTATTAGTTATCATTTTACCACTATCGTTCTTTAGATTCTTTTTTCCCCAATTCTTCTTAAAATTTAATCTAATTCATAGTATAAATAGTTTGGGGGCAGGCAAATAATAATATGTAAAATTTACATAAAAAACCTGTTTTGAAAAATTTTCCTTTTGGAAAATATGCCTATCTTACAAAACTGCAAGATTCATTCATGAATGTATCAATACAAATGTATCTGTTCATACCACCTTTGATATGTGGTATGTCATTTTTATGTACAATCTGGTTAAGTCCATAGGTAAAAGAAGAAACTGAGTCATGTAAAAGTCAAGAAGCTTGCTCAAGTTCATGAAGTTAACTGCCAAGCAGATGATGCAAATGACCATTTGATAAAAAGAGTCTAAGTTTGATAAGACAGAGAACAGCTTCTCTCCAAAGTCAACAGCATATTTTTGGTTTTCATTAATTTTTCAGAGAGCATCTGTTTTTAAGTAGAAACATAGCCAGGGAAAATAAGGCCTGTTACAAGAAATTAAAATACAAAATCCAACAACATGCACCTCTTGTTTTCATCTGTGCTAAAGGAAATTTAATGTCATAAACACTCGATTATGAATAGAGAAGAATGCAAAATAGCACTGCACTACACAAAACTACTGGTTTATAATAAATCCACAGAGTAAGTCAAACAGTTCTTTTGTTTCTCATTACAAAAAGCTATTCCCAAGGCCCACGGAAGGTCTCTTCACACAATGTTATTTTTTGTAAATTAGACCTGAGTTGGCAAACATTGTTCCATGGGCTCTTAACGGGTACCATAGAAAAAGACAGGGTTCATGGTTTAAAAAAAAAAAATGTTTGGGAAATTCTAGCTTAAATAAATTTAAATTTGTGGAATTTTGTTTTGTTTTGTTTTCCTAAATAATTTCCTGGGCTTTAAACATGTTGGTATATATTTTAAGTTGCCAAAAGAGGCATGCAGCATGCAACATTTACCAAATGTGTCAAAAGAAAATTTTGGTCTGCAGTTCCTCAACGTTCTGCAGAGTATATTATAGATAATGATTGTCTGTATTGTATTCTGATCAATCCACAGATTTAAGATTCCTGCGAAACCAAAATCCAGCCTGTTTTTTGGATGTTTCCAGTAATGGGGAACGCAATACCTATTGAGACAGCCCATTCATTTTATACCATTCCACTCAGTTACCTTCCTATGATTTCCTTTAACATGACTTGACTTCACCTTTGTGCAACTACAAAAACAGATCTAAGACATCTTCCACTTGAAAGCCTTTCATAAATGTGAAGTACCTGCTCCAATCCCTTGCACTGAATTTCCAACATTACAAGCTAAACATCCTAAATCCTTGACGGGCATGGTTTGGGATGCCATCAACATCCTAGCAAACCTCCTGATACATTTTGGCAAAATCCTTCTTCATGCAAATCAGTGCTCAAAATGTGATCATCTCAGTGCAGGATTTCTCTGGACCAAGCCCTGGATCTGCCACTCACTAGATTTGAGGCCTTGGGCAAGTTAGCTAACTTTCTTATCTCACTTTACTCATTAGTAAAACAGCAGTAATAATATTACTCATCTTGGTGAGTTTTCTGTGAAAATTAAATTTAAAATACCTCATGCAACGAACCCATCATCTGCCACATAATAAGTGTTCGATAAATATTAGCTAGTATCACAATCTTCATTTTGAGAATATGCGTTTCCTTCTAGCCAATTTTTTAAGAAGTGGAATTCACCAAGTACTCAATAGTAACTGATTGGCACACAGTTGCAATCAGCAGGTAAATGAAACACTGAGGAAAGAAACTGACAGAGGATTAAAAATAAGCCACAAATTATCTGCAAGCAGATAAATGCCTGACTGCATAATCATTACCAAACAGACTCTATCGTTGTCTTCCCATGTAGCAACATGTCACTATCTTTTAAGGGTTTCAGTGAAAACACGCTCTGCAAAAGCCTTCAATCTGAAAGAGAAATGGGGGGTGGAAATAAATATCCTTTAACAACACAGTCTTCATCTTTTTCCTGCCCTACTTGAAAGAATGGCATTGAGAGGCAGAATAAAATTCGATGTCAAGTTATCTTCCACTCCTGGTCTCATGCCACTCAGCTTTGAGCTTGCATTTGGCTATACCAGTGTAGCTAGCAATCTTTTAATTCAGTGCATGACTTATAGTTCCCTGTGGCATCTTTTAAACACTGGCAGAGTTCTACAACAATGATGAATGTGGCCCCATTTAATCTAAACCTCTAGCATCTTAGAGGTGCAAGAATTCTTGGCACAGAGCAGCTGAATTGAACTTGGCATATATTTCCAATATGGATTCTGATCTTTCTATAATTGGTGGGGTATGTGGAGAACTCTTGGCAGGAATACAAAAAGTGAAGATACTCAAATTATCTGTCATGAAATTTCTTTGGTATTTTAGGAGTGTTCTTGATTTCCAACAATCAATCAAAAAAAGCAAACAGAGAAAACAGACTGGTTTCAATCATGGTGCTTGTTCTGAAAGGATTATGGAGCATAGAAGTTAAATTAGCCTGAATTTCCCCCTATATTAGGACCATGTTATTCTCCTCTCCCTCCCTTTACTTAATTTGACCAAATATTGAGTTCTTTTCTAAATTTAAAAAAAAAAAAAAAGTGTCTACTAGGCTCTGAGTAGATGACTCACAGAAAGGTACTTCTGAGAGTTATTAGCTAGACTTGTTTCCTCAGCTGATTGGGGCTGTGGTGAGTAATCAATGAAGGGAACCTGTTTACAGGGTTACCAGCAGTCTATCAGGTGGCCCCTAGAATGAGCACTGTCCCAAAAATTGGGGAGACAGTAATTTAACCAATCCAGTCTTCTCTTGAGAAAAAAGCGAGTAATTCACTGAAAAAGAGGGGAAAAAAAAAAAAAAAAGACAAGAAAGACAAAGCAAGTAAGTAAATCATGTTAAATGTGCAACAGTGAAATAGAGATCCACAAACAGCTAGCATTCATAATCAGGTAAAAGTCACAAAGTATCCCATATAAATGTCATGGTCCCTGAACTACCCTTTCAGTCTCGGTTAGGTCCAAGGGTGCCACTGTGTAGTTAAACCAGAATTCCCATCAGAGCCTTCCACGTGGATGATATTTCTCTCTTCTTTATTTCTCTTTGTTACTTTCAGAAAAATCCTCATTACTTAGCAGAACCTAAATAATTCTTGATCACTTGCAACTAAAAGATGCCAAAGCAGTTTTAAAAATGAGAAAGCTATGACTTTATGAGTTTTCAACCATGTTTAAAGTTAAATTCTCCTTTCCTCCTCTCAACCTTCCCATATATAGCCCTTAGTTTTATAATACCAAATTATCCTAAATTACATTTCCATTCAAAACAATTATGTGCTAAGGAACTAATATCATCAAGTATAAGGCTACAGAATTGCAAGGTGCTCAATAAATTTTACTAGTTAATGATTAAATAAAGTCCCCAGGACAAAAAATAATTATTAAATCAATATTTCTTAATTATAATGCATAAATCTACTAGAAACCCAGATTTCTACTTCTTACTGCCCAGAAAGTATAAGAAAAGGCATAGATAAAGGAACCAAGGGTAGAATTCATTCCAATTTTTACTGATCACTTTAATACTGAAATGTTCCATGTACTGGGAACACAAACAAGGAGAGGAAAACAGTCAATCATCTCAAGGAGCTCAGCCTAAGGGGAGAGATGGACAAGAAAACAGCATAACAAGCAGTAGAGTTGTATTATTTCCATTTTCCATCCTACCACATAAGAACCTGTGCACTCTAAATGGATAGAGATTAGTGAGCGCCTAAGAAAAACAAAGTCACAATTAGTACCAGTCATACTCATGAGGAGGGAAAGTCTAAATATCATGGGGGGGGGCGGTAATTAAAAATAAAAACCAGACCTAAAAATCCTAATTGAAATCTATCCAGATGCAGGCTTTTACAAACTAATGACATCAAAGAGAAAGGTATCCTCTATTTACCAAGAAAGTCACCATTAGCTAAAACTACTCCCATTTTAACAACCTATGAAAAGTTGGTATTAAGTGGCATGCTTATTAATAAGAAGGAAAAAAAGTGACAGTAAAAGTAGATTTTTATATCTTTTTTCCACTACAATTTTTTGGAGAATCCCTTCCCTCTCCCCCACTGCCTCATCAAATCAGACGGTGGCTTGGAAATTTTACCTCACTTCTGGCATGCTCTTAGAGAGGATATATCGCCAAACTACTGTAAATGATGTTTCCTGATCTTCATTCTTTGTGCAAGCCTTGCCACAGGAGAATCTTCTGGCTGGTTTTCCATGCTTTGATAGTCTAGAGTTTTGTCTACTAGTTTCTTTTTGTCTTTGTTAGACTTTTCTGTGGATTCTTGGTTTTGACTAAATTCTTAAATGTATTCATATCTTAAATTCTTTTAATCTGTTTATCTATTTAAAAATTCACCAGGGCCTAATCATGAGGAATTAATTTGGCCATGTACAATCTTCAGTGTTTTTAATTTGCTATACATTTCAGTTTTATTCAGAAACACAGAGAAAGGATGACCCATGCTATGATATCAAGCTGCCTGGTGATCCCAAACATAGTTTTGATGTGTTAAGTGATGCAGGACAAGAGCTGTAAATCTGAAATTCTAACTAACACTCATCTCTTACCCCCAAAACACAAGGTAAATTTCTAAGGAAATCTCCAACGATAAATCATCATATGTCAGCAACTAATTACTGCCACCAAAGTGCTAGGAAACTACAGCATCGCAATCAATCCTGTGAGATGTCAGTTCAGAAACTAGCGTGTGGGGGGAGAGGTGAGGGGATGAGCAGAAATACCTGAGCATCCCTCTAAAGCAGCAGTGAGACACACGGTGGACCCACCAAAGAGGGGAGGCCTTTACACAAAGCACTAAAATTGTCTGGATACTAATCAACTAGGATCTTTTTAATGCAGATTGATCAGTAAAGCAAAATGATTCTGACAGTCGATTGCACAAAAGCAAAATAAAAGGGAAAACTCCCCTGAAGCCTCAATAGCTATGTCACAAATGTTTGTGTGGCACAGAGAAGTGAGGCTTTAGAAGTGAAATACCTTCTCTGTCAATTATTAGCTAGGTGCCCTTGAGAAATGTACTTGGCCTCTCTGAACTTAAATTTCCACAACTGTAAAGCAAGGGTAATAATTCCCACCTTGGAGGGTTGATATAAAGATTAGAAATAAAGTAGGCAAAGGGGTCTGGCATACAGTTAATGCTCAACAAATGACAGCAATTATTAACTGTAATTCTACTGTGCCTGACTGCAGGTTCCCAAAAGAGCAAATAGGTTATCACTTTGGTTACAAACACTGATGCTGCCCTAGGCCTCCCTGCTACATGGATTCAAAGACCAGTTTGGCCTGTGCAGTCATCCCATGGACTTCCCTACAGTACCTAATGCTTCTTGAAATAAAATGGCAACTTTAAAACAGAGAGCCTTCCATCAGCTCTTGTGGCTGGAGAGGAGAGGAACAACAGCTAAACATAACCTTGCATGAGGAGACCTACTACAAGTGATCACTTGTGAGGTTTTGTGAAAGTTGCTAATGTTGACGATTATGGAAAGAATTTCTGATAATCACGAAGGAGAGACTTAATCAGTTCAAAAGCTATGAAGACATTGCCAAAAATGCAAACTGTAATAATTTCTTTGGAGGGAAATCTGGAAAAATATATAAAAATTTTAAATGCAGTGCTTTTTGACAGAAATTTTAATTCCTCTTGTAGAGATTTATGCTACAGATACAGTCACATATGATTACAATGATATTTATTATAGCATTGTGTATAGAAGTAAAAGGCAGTAAAGAACATAAATGATGATGAGCAAGGAGGTGGTATTATGGTCTTGGTACAAGAGAATACTCTGAGTGGTAATTGGTGAGCAAAATATAGCTGTAGACTGGTGTGGACTTATATCTAAGATTCATTATTAAGCAAATAAAGGATATTCCATGCCACAGTTTTTTATAGTAGGTGTTCAGATTTTCTTTTCTCATTACTGAAGTATGTTAACAAAAATGTGCCAGTATACAATAAATATCTCTGGAAAGATAAATAATAGTAATACTGCCTCTATGAGGAAAAGCTAACATAAGATGGTTGAAAGGAAACTCAGTTTGGCAGGGTCCCCTTTTATAATATTAAAATGCACAATCACATATATATAACGTTTGTGAAGGAAATAATTAAAAATACAAAGGTTATAAAGGTAAACTGAAATGGAAAGTTCATTCATTATCCAGGGAAATTAAACAACATTAATAGACAATCCAAATCAATCAAGCTTCCAGACTCTACTTCATTAGGAACAGAAAATTTTCATTTAAATGATATAGATAATTACCTTTTCATTCCAAAAAGGATGGAGTTATACAATTAAAATCAAGCTGTGAAATGGAGACTCTGCCAAGTTCCAAGTTTGTCATTTGCTTATATTTTTCAGTGAAAGGCTCCACATACAGAACAAGTTCTATAGTAACCTATTTTACAATAGTACGGGACTGGAGGACACAGATCTCCAGGCACAGCAACTTCTTATGCTTGAAACAATAAATTCACCATATTCAGCACTGTACTGACTTCATAGCTTTTGATAAGGACTTGAGAAAAAAAAAGAAAAACATTGGTTTTATTAAAATTCACAAATTCAGTGAACCCAAATCTTCATGTGCCTGGAGATGCTGAGATAACCTCTCACAGTATGAGTTGCCTCCCAAACCAGCAATATTACACACTGAGTTTTAAGATCTTTAGCTAGCCTTAGATAGTAATCCATATTCGTGACAATCATACTCATGCTCCCAAAAATATTTATCTATTCTTCAGTGATTCATGTCATGGTTTAAAATGGAATTCAAACATTTAAAAACTAGTAAAGTATGAAATGAAAATTTTGCCTTTACTATATTCTCAAAACTGAATCCTAGTAAACTGCCTTCATTTTCCCAGTGTTATCATGTGTCTTGCATCATTATATGTACAGTCTTCACTGCCAACATCCTCCTCCACTCAGGTGAGTTTAAGGCTTTCCTGGTCGATGACAATTTGGTCATATATATATATCAAAACTTAACTCAGTTGTGAATAAGGCTTCTCTTGCCTACTGGTCCTTCCCATGTCATTGTCTTTGCCTGTAACTTTCTTCCCAGTTTCGAAGCCTCACAATTCACATTCACCAAGAAGCCTTCTTTGACTACACCACTGTGGTAGACTGGATCACGAAGCCCAAGAAAAGGCATGTTCTCAATCAAAACCTGCATTCCCCTGGGGATGAACCCATTTGTAAAGAGGACATTTTAAAGATGTATTCTCAGTTAAGGTGTGGACTTATTTGTGAATAGGAGCTTCCAAGATCTTATTTATGTGTGATCAAACGGGATCAGGGTGGGCCTTTATTCTAATTACTGGAGGGAGGTCTTCTAAAGAGAAACCAAAAGCTAGAGAAAGCCATAGGAAGAGACCAAGGACATTTCCATGTGATGGTTGCAGAGACACAAGTCAAAAAAAAAGCCATCACAAGGACACTATAGACTCCAAGAGAAAGCAAGGCCTTACAGAAACCTTGATTTGAGATTTCTGATCTCTAAAACCATGAGCCAATAAATTCCTGCTGTTAAATCAACAGTGCATGATATGTCACAGCAGCTGTGGCTAACTAACACAACCACCTAAAATAGCTCTTTTCCACGTCATTCTCCATCACAGCACCCTCCTTCTTTATACCAGAGAGCCTATTTCAGTTTATATTTATTTTATTTAAAGTATTAATTGCTTAGCATTTTTTCAGTCTCCTCTGCCAGACTATAAACTCCATGTCTGAACACTTCCCCTTTCCACCCACAAGGCCCCTTGTTTTTAAATGGATGAAGTGAATTCTAGAGGAGATTCCATTCATATTTTTCTAAATTATTCCACTTTGACTAGACGACAAAAGTCACACCTGAAAACCTATACCACATAAATTGCAGGAGCAAAAAACTCCATTTTCAACTTCCATGCTCCTATTTGCTCTATATAATATTTACGAAATTTCCCAGCTTACTTGGAAACATCACCAGTGTTGGAAATGGTTGCTGCCATATATCACTTATCGTTTTGCAAAAGTCTAATGGCAACTTTGTGGACAAGGACAGCCACATAAAATTCTTTGAAAAACAATGGAAGAACCTTCTTTAAACTATTCCTTTTAAATAAGGTATCTTGGTTACAAAGACCCTGTAATGTCACTTACACATTACTCATTTTATCCTCTCTGGCAAAATGAAAGACAGGCAACCTCTAATTGCATAACAAGATGCAAAGGCATATAGTTTTAGGATGAAACATCATGTTCTGAGTGACTAATAATTATGCATTTGGACCCATATATAAATCCCCTTTGATAAGTTTTACTGTCAGTAGTAAAAATCATTCCTCTCTCCATATTTAAATTTGTGACCAGAGTAACAAAACCCTAAAAAAATCAATATTTTCTAAGGGTATAGCAATTTAGAAACTTATCTGCATGAAAAACATATTTACACAGTGAAACTGGAGCAATCAAACATATTCAGAATAATGAAAAATATAATGTAATTATTTACATGCACAAATTACCAATCTACTGTAACTACAAAAATGCTGTTTACGTTAATATACCAATGTTTGGTTGGAAATCTTCCTAATTTTGCAAAGGTTCTTAACATTTGGAATGCCTTCTCAAACTCCTATAATTTATAAAGTTCCACCTTCATTGCAGTTAAATGTGGCTCTGAAAGCAATGTGTACATACTGAGTACTATACGCTGATTATTAAACATACAAGCCTGTATTATAGACTGATTCAGAGCTGTAGCTCACAGGCATGTATACCAGGGATCTGACATTCATACTGCCATTTACTAGCTGCATGACCTGAGTCAAGTTACTTAATATGAGTCTCAGTTTTCTCATGTAGAACCTGGGGGGCAGGGGCTAATCACAGTACCTAGCTTATGAGATTATTATAAAGATTAAATAAGAGAACATAAAAAAAGGATTGAGCAACTTCCCTGGTTCATTGTAATATTCAATTAATGTTACTCATTATGATTAGAATTCACCTAGAAAACCCATATATTTTTCTCATTTAGTGTCTCAATGACATGAAGGATCTTCCTACTAAATGGAAGCTCCTATTAGCATCAGAAGAAAGAAAAAGAAACTTGAACTCATGCTCTGAAAATATGGAATGTCACATATATAAATTGAATAAAACAACCTGATATATGGGCAACAATGAAAAACTGGGTGATTGGGATATACTTGAACCAAGTTTCCCAAAATGTATTCTAAAGAATATTCCATGAAATCTACTGCACACAGTAAAAATATTGGGGAGCTTTAAAAGTTCCATTACCTAGAATCCATCCCCACTGCAAACCATCTAAATCAGATGATTATACTGAGCAGCCTTAATTATGAGCCACAGCATTAGATGCTAAATTAATGGTCCTTCCTGGGATAGGTGTAGTGTTCTATAAACAAATAAGTTTCAGAAACATGCATTTCACAATGCACAAATGCACATATATTTTCTAAAAAATCTTAACATAAGAAAACCTGTTTAAAATCCAGAATTCCCTAAGTTCATTTCTAGAAAAAATACTACAGAGATCTTGAAATATTAGAGTTCCACGAACATGCTTTAGTTCCCAAACCTGTCTGAAAATCAGAATCACATGGAAATTATTCAAAATACACTTTCCCAAACCTCATCCCCAGAGACTGATTCAGTACCTCTATGGTGGGATTGTAAATCTTTAGTTTCCTCTAAAGCTTTCAGGTTTTTCTGAAAATCTTATTTTGCAGCAATCATCCCAGATAGCTTATATTCTGTACAATAAACTTGACCCATCCCTTCCACTTCCAACTTCAGGACAGAAGATGGGTCATTATATCAAATACCAGCCTTTCTGCAATGCCTTGCTTGTAACAGAAGCTCAACAAGAGGTTGGTGGGTGTGATGGTAAGTTTCATGTGTCACCTTGGCCAGGTAATGGTGTCCAATTGTTTAAGTAAGCACTGACCTGACTGTTACTGTGAGACAGTTCCTGGATTTAAATCATCAGTGAGTTGATTTCATCTATGACTGATTACATCTAAAATCAACTGAGGAGAATGCCTTCAGCAATGAGAGGAGTCTCATCCAATGAGTTGGAGGCTTTAAAAGGAGAAGTGATGATTTCATCAGTCAGAAGAGAGAATTTCCATCTCTACTTCAGCCAGCCAGCTTCTCCTGGGGAATTCAATGAATATCTTTGTTGGAGTTCCCAGCTTGAAGCCGCCCTATGGAATCTGGACTCATGCTTCCTCACAGCTGTCAGACAATTTTGTAAAATTTCATAATATTTACAGATATCTCCTGTCGATTCTGCTTCCCTAGAGAACCCTGACTAATACAGTGGGGAATGACTATATATTAAAGAGTATTAGAATATTATCAGGCCTAGGATCCAATCCAATCATAAATGCCACACCCAAGTTAAGAGTCATTTACATTCAGGCTACTACAAGGCATCTTGGAGAAAAATTAAGCCTCACTACATAGATGTCAAGACTCATGGTACCCAGAATTAATGACAAGTATGCAGGTTAGCCACAAAAAGCTGGGGTTCAGGTCTTTAGTGTGATAACAGAGCCTACAGAAACACATTTACAGAAAAGACCATTAAGGATTGGCTAGAGCAAGAGGGGACAATCCAGTCATTGATCTTATGAAGCATCAGAAAGTGATGGTGATATGAACTAGTCAGAGAAGGCACAAGCTTATAAAGAAGCAACTTTGCCAGTTGCGGCTGTATATGCGATGCTATAACTTTTTTGAATAAAGGCACACATACAACCTGACAACCAGGGGAAGGCGGAGGCATTTAGACACTGAGGTTCCAGGCATCTTCCCCTGGTCTACAAAACCTGGGGATGAAAGTACTTACTGTAAGCTGAGGAAAATGCCATAGGAGTCCAAGGGGATGAATTTTTGAAATTCCTGGAGGGTCCTCAAACTAATGAGTGGTACTTTCTGAAAAGGTCATCTGTGTGCCTGTGCTGAGGAATTCCTAACAGAAAGAAAGGAGGATAACTTTATAAGGCATGTGACAAGTAAGAAGCATCTCCAAACACATGCAAATACGGGGAAGACCTCCATTTCTCTTCACCGTCTTTGGCTGCAAGCAAGAATAACTAAATCTGTGAACCTAAGCAAAAAGGGACTTTATAGAAAGGATATAGGGAATTCATGGGTGGGAGGGGAGAATTGGAGAACCAAACAGCTCCAAAAATTCCTAGTAGCAGATACCATTGGACAGTGTGGTAAGGACACTGCCACAGTTAAAAGAATAAATCCTACGAACCATATCGTCAGTCCTTGTATTACCAAGCTCAAGATTCCACATATGAGGAGAGAGGGTCTGATAATCCAAGCTTAAGTCACATGTCTGCACCTTTGGTATACTGGGGCAGCGAGAGGAAACACCCAGCCAAGGAAGTTGCCAGGGACTTCCTAGTCCACTTCCTAGCAGGAGAAAGGGCTCTGGATTTATTATCCAATAAGACCACACACAGTGGAAAGTTTTTGCTGTTAGGAAAAGGAACCTGTTCCTGTGAAGTAAAAAAAGTCCACTACATTATCAGTGACTACTACTTAAAATGAAAAACAGCATTACTTTCCCTTTAATAATACCTAAGGATATCAAATGTTATTAACAAAGGAATGCACCTCAGTCACAGGAGGAAGATATGGAATGAAACCAGAAAATATGCTGGACAGCAGATGGGCACTGCATACCATGCCATGTACACCTATGACATTCCAAATAAAATCTGTATTAAAATGAAAATATGAGAAAAAAGAGTGCCCTGTACTCAACTGATATTGTTCGTTTGGAAACCTACAGCCATGAGATAATTATTCTGACACTACAAAACAAAAGCACTTAATTACCTTGCAAGGTGCTCTTTTTTTTTCTTATATACACAATCACCTTTATTGTTTACTCATTTTCTTGCTCTCTCATTTAAGCCCAAAATCACCTGTTAATCCCTGTGTATAATGGGTTTAAATATGAAATGCATTAAACAGGTATAAATATTTTATATAAATAAAATGAAAATGCACTTCTATACCGAGTTTACTGTTATACTGCATAATAAACACGAACCAGAATAAGAAATAAGAACTAAACCTAGGTCAGGCATAAATCTAAAAGATTAGACAGGTTATTGATGCCACCCCACATGCCACCCTCAACTCATCATTCCAGTCTCCATGTTGAATTCAGATGAATCTGTCAAAGTTAACAATCTGATATCATGCGCCCCTTTAAAAATTTTGCAATGGCTTTCTATTGCCTGAAGAATATCACCCACATTTTCCATATTCCCCAAATTGTCTCATATATTGAGATGCTACTTCATCCAGTTCCATGTGTCAATCACATTGTCATTGTTCCCCTCTACCCAACTCTGCAGACAACATTCACATTCTAGTCTGCGAAGTTGTGTAACACGAAGACCCTGCTACCATCCTCCAATTCCCTAAAGTCCCCCCACACCCATCTCTGAACATGCTCCCATTATATACATTCCACCCTCCTTAAGTGTTTATCTGAACCCCTACCTGCAAACTCTGTCCGTCTTTCCATTTGATCTCAATTATCAATCCCTCCCCATAATTGTACTGAAAATGCCACCATCATATCCCACATCACATTGTAATTTTAGTTTTCTTTTTATTTGAAGCAATGAGCTCCTTGAATTCACAGGTAACACGTTTTCATATGTATATACCATAAACCTGTTCTTTTAAATGGCTGCTTAGATACTCACTAAAGGCTGACCAATTACACTGGTAGGTATGGTGGTAGATGTGGTACTCCTGGTTCCACCTGACCTTGAGCATAAGCAAAAATGGCCTGAGACACTCACCATTAAGGGCTTCAAGCAGAAAACGATGAAAACCCAATGCCACTAATGATAAAGTCTTCCTTCAGTGATTTCTAAAGCATTGCCTATTTCGTTCATGTTGACCAAATTCTACCTTATTTTGAAAATTTGGCAAATATATACACATAAATCTTATCTACCACACTAGATTCTGATCATCCCTTGGCAAACTCTACTGTGCCTATCTTTAATCCTCTAGTATTGGTCTTTAATATACAATGAAGTATGCTGAGTATATGTTTGACATACTGGCCAAGTAGTAGGGAACCAGATGGTTCAGTTAGTTAAGAATGTGATGTTAATCAACACCTTTCAACCTTTAATGTGTATACAAACCACACGTTAAAATGAAGATTCTGATTCAGGTCTCAAAGTTCTGCATTTCTGACAAGCTGCTGTCTATGAACTACAGTGATGTCAAGGCCATGGATGAAGTTCCTATATGAATGAGATCCCTTACTCAACTACAGACCATATACCCAGGCCCAGTCAAATGCATATTCTTAGTCAAGGAGAAATATGGTATGTAATGTCAGGGATCAATAGAAAATTCACATAGTCCCTATTGATGGAAAATTAGTTATATTATTTTCATATATAAAGGAAAATCCCCTCCATCCCTTCAGTTACTTAACCTAGGTAATTCAGACACTTGGCAGTGGTGAAATCTGTAAGAGTAATTATGTCTTGGTAGTTCTCTTTAACATCTGAAGCTTAAGAAGAAGACAGAAATGGATGAATTTCTATCATCCTTTCCTTTGAGAGTATATACTTTATGATTTTCAAGGATACCTAGTATGTGCTCAGAAACATCTCTTAGAAACCATAATAGTTTCAATATGGTTTAAATTATCTGGGGAATAATCTAATGGCAAAGAACATTAGGACAGGAATGAATGGAAGCCTGCACTTAGGCCAATTCCCATAACAAAGATAAAACTTAGATTCTATTCAATAGGATATAAATAATTGGATGGGTCTGTCAATCACTTGATTTTAACCTGAGTTGGGTTAGTAGTTAGAAGGAGAAAAAAATCAAAACAAAGGATGATAGCGATTTCTTAGATATGATAACAAAACCAAGAGCAAACAAAAAATAAATAAATAAAATGGACTTTGTAAAAATTTAAAACTTTTGTATGTCAAAGGACATTATCAAGAAAGTGGAAAAACAACCTACAGAATGGGAGAAAATAATTGCTAACCATACATATGATAAGAATTTAATATCCAAAATATATAAAGAACTCCTCCAACCCAACAATAAAATAAATACATCCCAATTAAAAATGGGCCAGGACCTGACTAGATAGTTATCCAAAGAAGATATAAAAATGGCCAAAAAGCACATGTAAAGATGCTCAACATTATTGGTCATCAGGGAAATCCAAAGCAAAACCATGAGACACCACTTCACACTCAATAGGATGACTATTATTTATAAATAAACTCAGAAAATAATAAATGTAGGTGAGGATACAGAGAAATAGGAATCCATATACATTGCTGATGGCATTTTAGAATGGTATAGCTATTGTGGAAATTGGATGGGCAGTTCTTCAGAAAATTGAAAATAGAATTACCATATGACCCAGCAATCATGCTTCTGCGAATATATCCAAAAGAACTGAAAGCAAAGACTCAAACAGATATTTGTACACCAATGTTTATAGAGCATTATTAACAATTGCACAAAGGTGGAAGCAACCCAAGTGTCCATCAATGGATGAATGGATAAACAAAAGGTAATATAAAGATACAATGGAATACGATTCAGCCATAAAAAGGAATGACGTTCTGATGCGTGCTGTAGCATGGATGAATCTTGAAGACATGGTAAGTGAAATAAGCCAAGCACAAAAATACAAATATTGTATGATATCACTTATATGAAATATCTAGATAAAGCAAACTTCACAGAGATAGATGGTGGTTTATAGGTTTACCGGGGCGGAGAGGTGGGTCAGGAAGTGGTAGTTTTAACTTAATAGGGGAGTAGTGTCTGTCTGAGGTGAAAAAAAAAAAGTAGCAATCGATAACAGTGATGGAAACATAATATAGAGAATAATATTAATACTACTGAATTGTACACTTGAATGTGGTTAAAATGGGAAATTTTGTGCTCTATATCAGTTACTACAATAAAAAAATTTAAAACAACACAATGGATAACAGTACATAAGGCTCTTTTGTATTAGAAATATAGAAAGAATCATGTAAAAGTAGACATCTAAATAATGAGGTTAAATGATGAACTATATACAAAATCTGTGCTATAGATATTCTAAGAGTATAAAATGGATAGTAAACCTACATAAAAGGAGAAAGTAGAAAAAAATTTACAACAAACTTACTAACAATATTTAATTATTTAAAGGCTTTAAAACATGTAGAATGTAAAATAACATTAATTTCTTTCTCTTCAAACACGTAAAACTCTTTCTGCATGTGTATCAAAATATACCAGTCATTACAGTTAGGCATGCTAAGTTTTTAAATTAAAAACACCTATAAAGTGACTGCTATTCTCCAGAGAAACAGAAACTCATTCCCAAGCATATTAGGGTTTACCAAAAAAAAAAAAAAAAAGGGCAAATCTTTTATAAATCTTCAATCCCATTTGACTCACTGCAACTTGAAACATTTTTATACTTCTCCTCTGTCACATGTCAGCATTTGCTATTTACAGGATGGTAAGACGGGATATAGCTGAAGCAGAAAGCATACAGATGAGAGCCTATTCAGTAATTCATTCTTTTTAATAAGATTCTTGACCATAGCCAAAATCATTTCTCCAGAATGAAAATGCAACGCTACTCACATCTCAGTTCTGATACAGTGACTCACTTTAATGGTCAACCATAAAGCAATGCACTATGCAAATGTTGCCTTATATCTCTACCCGGCCAAGAAAGATCACATTGTCTGTCCTGTGGATAAAGTCACAAGAACAAACATAAATCACTTCATTGAACATTTTTAAAGGATGAAATTTAAAGTCTGTAAATTGTAACCCTCAAATATTTCATCCACAACGTGTCATACTGAATAAGAATATTTGAAAAATAAGATCGTAATAAAAAAATAAGCATTTTTAGAGACAGTCTAATTATACACCTATCACTAAGCTATGTGAATATAGTAGATAATTTTAGTCCTCACATAATGCCTTTCTGTGAGGCATGAGAATAAAAGAATCTTAAAAGAAATTAAATAACTTGGTCCAATGTTACAAATTGGTAGGGCCAGAATTTGAATTATCAAGTCAGTCTGAATCACTAAGTTTGCCTACATCCTCTTGTGAGACTATACATTATTTGTCCTCTTGTGTTTGGCTTATTTCACTCAACATAATATCCTCAAGGTTCATCCATGTTGTCATATGCGTCCCGATTTCACTTCTTCTTAGAGCTGAATAGTATTTCATTGTATGTATATACCACATTTTGTTTATCCATTCATTGATTGATGGACACTTGGGTTGTTTCCATATTTTAGCAATTGTGAATAATACTGCTATGAACATTGGTGTGCAAACGATTATTTCCGTCAGTTTTCAGTTCTTCTGGATATATTCCTAGTAGAGGAATTGCTGGACCATATGGCAGTTTATATTTAGCTTCCTGAGGAACCAACAAACTGTCTTCCACAAAGGCAGCACCATTTTATATGTCTACCAATAGTAAAGGAGTACTCCTATTTTTCTACCCTCTCCAGCATTTGTAACTTCCTGGTTTTTTAATAATGGCCATTCTATAAAGTGTAAAATGATATTTCATATTGGTTTGATCTGCATTTCCTTAAAATCTTGTGATGTTGAACATTTTTCACTTGCTTTTTGGCCATCTGGATTTCCTCTTTGGAAAAATGTCTTTTTAAGTCTTTGGCCCATTCTTTAATTGGGTTGCTT
Organism: Cabassous unicinctus; assembly: GCA_029593785.1. Taxonomy (NCBI): domain Eukaryota; kingdom Metazoa; phylum Chordata; class Mammalia; order Cingulata; family Chlamyphoridae; genus Cabassous; species Cabassous unicinctus. The sequence continues at coordinate 48,904 of JAQZBX010003983.1, forward strand.
GTCTTTTTATCACTGAGTTGCATGATCTCTTTATATAACATGGATATCAAACACTTATTGGATATGTAATTTCCAAAAATTTTCTCCCATTGAGTAGGCTACCTTTTTATTTTCTTGATAAAGTCTTTTGTAGCACAAACGTGTTTAATTTTGAACAGGTCCCATTTATCTATTTTTTCTTTTGTTGCTTATGTTTTGACTGTAGGTTTTAAGAAACCACCGCCTACCACAAGATCTTGAAGATGTTTCCCTACATTTTTTTCAAGGAGTTTTATGGTTCTAGGTTTTATATTTAGGTTTTTTATTCATTTTGAGTTACTGTTTGTATAAGGTATGAGATAGGGTTCCTCATTCTTTCTTTTCAATATAGATATCCAGTTCTCTCATCACCATTTGTTGAATAGACTGTTCTGGCCCAGCTAGGTGGGCTTGAAAGCCTTGTCAAAAACCACTTAACCATAAATGTAAGGATCTATTTCTTAAGTCTCAATTCAATTCTATTGATCAACATGTCTCTCTTTATGCCAGTACAATGCTGCTTTCACCACTGTAGCTAAGTAAAATGCTTTAAAGTCAGGAAGTGAGAGTCCTCCAAATTTTTTCTTTTTAAAGATATTTTTGCCTATTTGGGGCCCCCTACCCTTACAAATAAATTTGAAAATTGGCTTTACCAATTCTGCAAAAAAGGATTTTGGAAGTTTATTGGGATTGCATTGAATTTGTAGATCAATTCAGGTAGAATTGACATCTAAACGATATTTAGTCTTCCAATCCATGAACATGGAATGTTCTTCCATTTATTTAGGTCTTCCTTGGTTCCTTTTAGCAATGTTTTGTAGTTTTCTGAATACAAGTCTTTTATGTCCTCAGTAAAGTTTATTCCTAAATATTTTATTCTTTTAGTCACTATTGTAAATGGGATTTTGTTCCTGACTTCCTTAGATTGCTCATTAGTAGAATATACAGATGTCACTGATCGTTGCGTATTAACCTTGTATCCTGCCACTTTGCCGAACTCATTTATTAGTTCTAGTAGCTTTGTTTATTGTAAAGGTTTGTAAATGAAGAGTTGATGGTAACACATTATAGTGAGGATCAAAAATACTGCTGATTTATAAATGTGATTGTGGTTGAAAAGGGTGGTCTAAGGATGTAAATGTCAATTGAAAGGAAACTAGAAGATAATCTAGGGACTATATACCATAGTGATTTTAGTGGTGGATGAAGACTATGGTTAATAGTATAAGAATATTCTTCTGTTAAAAAGCGTTAAGAATATGGTAATACATGGGACAATTACAACTAATGGAGCTTATGGAAAATAGTTAACAATAATATTGTAATATTTTGCAGCAATGGCAAAGAAGATACTATATCAATTCTAAGGGTCAACAATAGGAGGATATAAGAGTTTATGAGATTTTTCCTTTGGAATAATGAAAACATTCTAAAATTGAGGAGTGATAACACAACCCTGGGATGAAAATTAAAGCCACTGATTTTACAAATTAAAAGGACTGTACAAGGCATGGTGCTGTATAACGCAGTGAATCCTGTGGTGGAGGATGAAATATGATTAACAGAACAAATATGAGAATGTTCTCTCATGAACTGTAACAAATATATAATACTAACACAGGGTATTAATAATAGGTTGGCTTGGGGGGAAAAATACACCAAATGTAAGATATAGACTATAGTAAGTAGTAATATTTTGACCATGCTTTTTCATCATTTGTAACAAATGTTCTACAGCAATGCAAGGTGTTGGTGGTGGGGTGATGTATGGAAGCCCTGTATGTTATGCATGCTTGTTCTGTAAGTTCACAACTTTTATTATATATTTATTGTTCACGTATGTTCGTGCATGATGTACACCATTGCATGATGCACATCAATACATTTTTTTTAATGAAAAAAGAAGAATCAATACATTTTATAGAGGCAGAACAATAGCTTTAAGGAATACATTTTTAAAGAAGAAATCAGATATGCACCAAGATGGGATGAAAGTATATGTAAAAGACTATTCATACAGGTTATATGGAGGTTATATGGAGGGAGGGATTCAAAAAGGAAAAGAATCGAAAAACACTTACAAAATAGGAAAATGCACATTTTAAAATGTTAAGGCAGAAGTACAGACTAGCAATTCTATCCATAAAATTACTATAAATATGGTATTAGACATAAGTAGTTACATAAAAAGTATTAAAAGGAAAACTTACATGTACAACCATTTTTCAATTATTACTAGATGACTATTGTAGATGACTTCTGCCTTGAATTTGTTTGCTTCAAAATATTTTTTGGCAATAAAATAAAACCAAAAAGGTTAAAATAATAAATTAAAAATAGAATTGAGTAGAATTAATGGAATTGTAAATTCACCATAAGGCTGCAGTACATAGTGCACATACATACATGTAACAGTCATCTTTCAAAAAGTATCTAGAATTATTGCAGTGTCTAGAATTCTGACAATTATGTTTGTTTTAGTTTCCTAGGCTGCATAAAGCACATACCATGAAATGGTTTGGCTTGAAGCAATGGGAATTTATTAGCTTACAGGTTGAAGCCAAGAAAATATCCAAATTAAAGCATCATCAAGGCGATACTTTCTTCCCTAAGACTGGTGGCCAGCAATCCTTGGCTCCTCTGCCACATGGCAGCATCTGCTTATCTCTCCCTTCTCTTCTGGATTTCATTGCTTTCAGCATATCTCTCTCTCTCTCTCTCTCTCTCTCTCTCTCTCTCTCTTTCTCTCTCTCTCTCTCTCTGTCTCTGTCTCTCTCTCTTCCTCTCTCTCTCTCTCACTCTCTCTCTCTATATATCCATTCCGTTTATGAAGGACTCCAGTAGAAAGATTAAGACCCATCCTGAATTGGGCATACCTTAACTGAATTAACCTTGTCATAATTCCCACTTAAAATGGGTACACACACACAAGAAAAGATTAAATTTAAGAATGTGTCTTTCTTGGGTACATACCGCTTCAAACCACAACACTTCACCTTCTTGTCCCCAAAAAGACATGTTCCTTCTATATGCAAAATACATTCATTCCTTCAAAATATACCAAAAGCCTTAAATTGTTTCAGAAACAATGCTTAGTACAAAGTCTCATCAAAATGGTTATGGCTATGGTCTGTTCTAGGGCAATTTTCCCTTCTTCTGTAGACCCATGAAACCTAGAGAACAAGTTATCTACTATCACTATACAAAGGAAGGACAGCCATAGGATGAACATTCCCATTCCCATAGGGAAAAATTGGAAGGAAACAGGGGTCCCAAACAATTCTGAAACTCTGCAGACCATACTCCATCAGATTTCAAGGTCTGAGAGTCATCTATGGAACAGTATTTTCTCCTCCAGTCCTGATAAAGTGGCAGCCCAAACCCTTCAAAGTGCTTGTGCAGTGGCCATGTTCTCCCTGAACACTGGGGTGAAGGTTATACCCTCTTCAAACATTGGGGTGAAAGCCAGACCCTCTACAATCTTTGGGAAGTAGGCACCACCCTCTGAGAAAACTGGGTGGTGGCCAGACTCACAGCAATCTCCAGGGCCCAAGCTCAATCCACTCAGAACAGTGGGGTGGTGGCCAGACACTCCACAATCCCTGGGGAATATGTTCCACCTTCTCTGAAGAAAGGGATTCTTCCTGAACATAGGATGGGACACATGAACTCTCCAAATGTCAGGGCATACTCAACCTTTCAACACAATAGGTGGTTCCACTCTCTTGGCCAAATAACATGTGTTTGGTCCAGACCTCACCTTCCTTGATCCTACCAAGAAGTGATTTTTCCTTCAACCTGTCTCATTTCTGGACATTTTAATCCAGGCTGGCAGTGGTTCTGCTCATACATATCTCAAAAAAAAACTTGCCAGTTTTGTATGGAGTACACAGGGGTCCAAACTATCAGACAAAAGAACGTTTCACAAATCATTTATGTAAAATCGCATTTCCAATTCTGACTTGCACTGAAATAGCTGACTTCTATGTTTAGTTAACACTCACATGAAGCACGATTCTCTGGGGATTTGCTTTCCGAAAGCTCAGGATTTTTCAAACCATCAATTTCTGGTTTCTTCATGCCCAGGAGTTCAGTTCTCAGTTTATCTCTTTCCTCTTACATTTTACTGTAAGGTACAAGGAGAAACCAGGCTGCACTTTCCACATTTAACTTGGAAATTTCCTTAGTCGAACATATACACTCGTTGTCGAACATATACACTCGTTCCTCTCAAATTCTGCCTTCCACCCAACATCAGAACTAAATTTTGCCAATTTCTCTGCCTTTTTAAAAATCAGGGTTGCCTTTCTTCAGATTTCCAATGAAAAATTCATCATTTCTGTCTAAGGCCTCATCAGAAGTACCTTTAGCATCCATATTTCTACCAACAGTCTCTTCAAAGCAATGTAGGCCATTTCTATCAAGCAAATCACAATTCTTTCAGCCTTTACTCATTCCCCAATTCCAAAACCTTTTCTACATTTTTGGTATTTGCAATAGCAGCACCCCACTCTCCCGATACCAAAATCTGTTTTAGTTTCCTAGGCATATGTCTTAGTTTGCTAAAACTACCATGGCAAAAATACCAGAAATGGGTTGGCTTTTATTTATTTGGGGGTAAAAGCTTACATTTCTGACGCTGCAAAAAGTCCAAATCAAGGCATCATCAGAGATGCTTTCTCACTAAAGTCAGCTTCTGGTGATCCTGGCGTCCTGCCCCATGGCAAGGCAAGATGGTGGCCAATGTCTGCTGAGGTCCCTACCTCCCCTCCAGGCTCACCATCTACCAGAGCTCAGCTGTGGGCAATCAGGTATACAGCTCATCTCTTCAGCTTTGAGCTGCTCCGTGGGCCAGCCCCTCGGGGGTCTTTTTCCATGCCGTCATACTTTGCTGATTTCAGGCCCTGACCTCCGGGCCCTCTCTCAGCCTCTCAGGGCTTGTCTTGGCCTCTCTCTCACATGGCGGGGTCAAAATAGCAGAGCTCCCTTTCTCTGTCTCTCTCTCTCTCTCTGTTCTGAGTTTACATAAGACCCAGCAAGAAGGTAGAGACCCAATGTGGGTCATGCCCCACTGACACAGTCCAATCAAAAGCCCTAAAGCAATATAATCGAGTGATCTAATCAAAGCTCCCTTAACTGAATTTAATGCAATCAAAGGGTCCCACACCCAAAGGAATGGATTACTTCAAGAACATAATCTTTTTCTGGGATTCACAGAATTAAAACTGTCACAGCTACTTAAAGCAAAAAAACATGAAATTGATTGGCTTAAAGCAGTGGGGATTTTTTAGCTCACAGTTTGATGCTGAAAAAATGTCCAAATCAAGGCATCATCAAGACAATTCTTTCTTCCAGAAGACTAGTGGCCAGCAATCCTTGGCTCCTCTGTCACATGGCAAGGCACATGGCAGCATCTGCTAGTCACTCCTGTCTCTTTTGCATTTCATTGCTTTGAGATTCTTGCTGTGGCTTTCTCTCTCACTCTCTCTGTATTCATTCCATTCATAAAGGACTCCAGTAAGAGGACAGAGACCCATCCTGCATGAGGGGGCTCACACTTTTTTGAAGTAGCCTTGTCAAAAGATCCAACTTACACTGGGTCCACAACCACAGGAATGGATAAAATTTAAGAACATGTCTTTCTTGGATACATACAGCTTCAAATCACCACAAGGTTCAAATAAGAAAATGGAGGGAAAACATTAGAAAATTTATGTTAAATTCTAGTGAATGGTAAATGAGACCTTGAAACATGCCAAAGAAAATAAAATAGAATCTATTTATACAATAAATACCAAGTACTCAAGAATCCAGACTTTTGAATGGAGTTAATTATACTGCAGGCAAGAGAGCCAACATCCATCAACTCTAGCACAGGAATCTTCAAAATGTGATAATGCTACAAGACACATTACAAAAACATGTGTCAATATTACCAAAGCAGGTTATTTTCAATGTTTTCCATAGTGTGGTGTTTTCGTTTCCTAGACTGTTTAAAGCAAAACCATGAAATGGTTCATCTTGAACAATGGGCATTTATTAGCTTACAGTTTTGAGGCTGAACGAATGTCCAAATCAAGGCATCATCAAGGCAATGTTTTCTTCCCAAAGACTGGCTACCAGTAATCCTTGGCTCCTCTGCCACATGGCAATGCACATGGTAGTGTCTACTGGTCTCTCCTTCTCTTCTGGGTTTCATTGCTTTCAGCTTCTTGCTTCCATGGCTTTTCCTCTCTTGTCTGAATTTCCTTCTCTTACAAAGGACTCCAGTAATATGATTAAGACACATTCTGAGTAGCACCTTAACTGAAGTAGCTCACACAAAAGGTCCTACGTACAATGGTTCCACATTCACAGGAATGGCTTCAATTTAAGACCATGTTTTTCTGGGATACACACAGCTTCAAACTGCCATATATGATAACACCTTAACTCTCAGTACCACAGTCAGAAAGTAGGGTGAGGTGAAATTCTGAATGACCAAAATGGATTGGAAAACATCCAAATACTACTATTCTCTCACACACCAAAAAAAAGAAAGAAAAAGGTCCTTCAGAGCCTCACACAGAACCTCTTTACACTTACCATAAATATAGTTTGAACAGCTTATACATTTGATTCCTCCTGTTCCCAAAAGGTTAAAAAAATAGCAAATAGAAAAGGCTAGTTCACAAAAGCAGGGAATCAGAGGTGACTATCTGAAAGGCAGTAAAAAGGCAAGGAAGACTGTGTTCACTCAACGTATTTGATGGGATCCTGTTACACGGTCCCAAATGACAATCATTGTTTCAACAAATATTCTTTTAACATCTATATTTTATAATGTTATCATACAGTGTTTAGTGCTTAGAAGGTGCCATGAACATGTACTAAAGTCTTAAATTCATACCATTAAATGCTCATAGCATCTTTTTAGGACAATCAGCTTCACTTTACAGATGAAAAAACCACGTCTTGGAAGAGTTAAGAAATTGTTGAAGATCACACAGCTAGCAAGTGATGGAACAAAGATTAAATCCAGGTCTATTTGATTCCAAGACCCATGCTCTAGTCTTGGTCCTGTACATACTATAGCATGTTCCTCATGGTGACCATATGTCATTAAGAAGTAAGTTATGTTAAGTCACCTATTTAAGCAGGGAAGTAATATCTTCTACAGGGATTTCCATTTTTTATAAAACTATTTAGAACTTAAAGAAAAAAACCTATATTTATAATTATTTAGTTTCAATAATCTTAGATAACCATATTTGTACTATAATTTTTGCTAGGAGTTACAAGTGTTACTCAGGAATCATTATCTCTTTAATTAAATACAGTAAAAAAAATGCTTGGACTCCCAATTAATTCATTAATATGCACAGTCTATAATCTATAGCTAGTTTATCAAATAAGTCACGAAAGACAAAAATATTTATATGTGATAGCTAAAGAAGCATCATAATACAGATGATAATACAAATTTATTCAAGTCAGAATGATGGAAATTGCCTAGAATCAAGTCTTATAAAACACATTTGGGAATTTAAGTCATGTCATTTTTTATGTTTGATCTCCTTATTGTCCAGACTTGACCCATCTCAGCTTAAACACACATGCAACACCTGTCCTCACTGGAAATTTCCACAACAAACTTGAAAGGCATAGGCAATATGAATAGTCGATAACAAGTATTTTTATAAGCACAAATTTAGCCCAAAGGTAGAGAGGACATATTACTATGGCGAGAATAAAATAAATGAGATTTTAGCAAGTGTCGTTTTTAAACCTCAAGATCATTGTGGAATCAACAGAGATTCTGCTATCCTAATCTTCATTTTCTCATGGGACCAAATTCCCTTCCTAGAAATTCACCACTTTTATTTCAGTCATAGTGAAAAATATTTTAAGGGCAATGAGCTGAAACTGACTGTGCCCAATTACAGAAAATATTTTCTTTCCAAACCCATAAAATGGTTGACTCTGACTTCAAATAAGCAAGAAAAATAAAACCGTGATTAAAAAGGAACTAATCATGCAGACAACTGCTTTTTCAAGTTTCAAAGACCAAACATCCATCTCAAATATTTCTTAATAACTCTCTCTGACTTGATTGCTCCACTTATCTCAAATTCCTAGCAATATCACTAATGCTCCGTGAACATCTATTCTCTGAGTTTAATTGCATTTTCAGTTCCTACTATGTTTTAAGCCAGAGAGACTCAAAGATTAATAACAATAGTCAAGAAAACCATGCTTACTGGAAGCTTACTAGGATTTAGGCACTGTACTAAATATTTTGCATGTTCTGCTCCATTTAATATTCACAAAACCCTTGTGCCTTTAGGTATTATTCAGTTTTATAGATGTTCTCCTCACTACATTAAGTGATTTAATCTGTTGTGTCATTTAATTATCTGAACAACCCTACAAAATACATATTATCCCATTAAACAGATGAAGAAACGAGAACCTGGAAAAAGTAGGTAACTTGCCCACAATCGCACAGCTAGTTCAAAATGGACTAGTAGGGAGTGGTAAGAATTCCGTCTCACTCCAAATTTCAAGCTTTTATCCACTGTCTCAAGGAACTCACACTGTACAGAGTGACAGGTAAAATAAAAGCTATTACAATGTAGTGAGTGAGGTGATGAACTTATCCTGGGCAAACCAGGATGTTTTGAGTCTTAAAACTGAATGTCTAGCATCCTGGGAACACCTCAGTTCTGGGAAAACTGGGACAGTTGGTTACCTCTTGCTTTTTATTATATCAGTGACATGGGGAAAAAAAAAAACAATGGGACTATATCCGGAGAAGCGGGCCATACTTTACTGAAAGGATTAACAGAGTAGCATTTGAGTTGGGCCTTGTGCAAACTGTAATTAATACTGTGGAAAAGGACACCAAGAGTAGACAAGACAGAAGGGCAATGTAAACAAAGGTGTGGAAAAAATCACATGACAGGTTCTAGGATGGCGGACTGGTATACCTGGGGCTGCAGACCTGAGGGGGAAAGGGATGGAGAAGTGTGGTTAGAAAGGAGAACATTATCCAGGAGGGACCAGAGTAAATCTCAGAAGAGGGAACTAAGAATGAGGATGTGGTTTTACCTACATTTCCCTTCCACAGACCTATAAAGGAAGAAGGGATTTCATGAAAATGAGAATTTTGGCTTTATGATTTAGTGAGGGAGGTATGTACCTTGGTAGGGGGATATCAATCTAAATGGGTTTTAACTGGAAGTCTCATTTATTCCAAAGGAGTGGAATCATTGTTAGATATGCAACTAAAGTGACACATCAGAGGAGTTCAGAGAAAAACAAACAAACAAACAGCAACAACAACAAAAAACTAGATTTCCCTAATTCCTATCCAGAATCCTTTCCTCTTTTTTCTCCATGACCTAATAAATCAATATTGGTTGCAAGGTGACAGAAATCCAACCCTAACCAATTTAAGTCAAAGGAAAATTTATGAATTCAAAGAGTCAAAAAGTCAAGAGGTACATAGCTGGATTCATGGGCTCAAGCAGTTTAAGAGGACTGAGATTCTCTCCATCTCGCCTCTGACTTCCCCTCTGCTGGCTGCATTCTCAAGTAACAGATGGTGAGCCCCAGCAGATCTAGTCTTTCTCCTTTGGTGGCAAGACAGTAGCAGACCCACATCCTCCCTGGCTCTCATCTCTTTGTCCAGAGTAATTGGTTAAGGGACACACATGGACCCACCCAGAGCCACTGAGAAGCAGCAACACATCTCACTGCTCCTAGGTGGTTCTCATTGGGCCCTAGGTCCATTCTTGAAGCAATTACTGTGGGCGGGAGACTCAGTGCTCTTTCCTAAACAGGACTTTAGTAGGAGATGGAGTCCCACCCAGACCATATGCTCTAAGAATGGGATAGTAATAGAGGCCAAAGGTGAAAGCAGGGGCTGTAACTGGAAGGAATGGCAAATAATCAATGTCTATGCTCTCCTAGTCCTATACCGAGAGATGGAAAAAGACAATTAGCTGGTAATCTCACATGCTTTCCTTGGAAACCTGTTTTCCTTTCCTGGGAGGCACTCAGCTACACTCCCAATCCTAGCTCCCCTTGCAGTAAGGGAAGGCCAAATATGAGTCCAGCCCAGTGGACTGTGGGCAGAAGCCATGAAAACCACGTCCAGGCTGCGCCTATAGCAACTTCCTCTGAGCTGTCCCTTGATTTTCTCTCCCCAGACCTCACACCTTGGCTGAATGATGAGGATTCAGAAGAAGACAAAGCCACAAGGGTATAAGTAACCTGATTCCCTGAATGACCACACGGAAGCCACTCAATCAGGAACTATGCTATGAGCAATGGACTATCCCATGAGCAAGAAGGAAAAAGTTATTTTAAGTCCCTGAAAACTTAAAGGTAATTTATTTTACAACAGTTAGTGTTAGCTTGCCACAAGGCCCTGTGAGATTTGGCTTGTTGAGACTCTGAAAACATGATAGTAAGCATGCTAAAACTTCTCCATCCCTCCAACCCCATTAAATCATAAGAAGGGACTAGAAAACACACACACACACACACACACCCGCCCCACCCCACCCCAAACACACACAGCATGAAGTGAGGAAATTTGGAAGAGGAGTTTAGAAGAACATTAAGCAGATTTACTAGGACAAGAGCTTTAGATAGTGTCAGGAGGAAGTGAACAAGGCACTTTTGAGAAAGAGGTGACTTGTTAAGTAGAATCTATCTGCTTACCTACATAGTGAGAAGGTAAGTGTCATCAATTAATTGTGCAAATGCCACAAACACATGCTGAACGAGAAGAAAACATGCCTCTATCAGGCTGGAACAAGAATTTTCTTGGCAAAAAGTACACCATGTCTCTGGACCACCCCACATTTCCATTGCAGGGGAACCAAAACTGTAATAGGCATTTTTGCAAAAGGCAAATACATAGGAAAGTTGAGACGAAAAACATTCGCTAACACAGGAGGGACAGGACAACAATATGAGAGCAAGAAGGAAGATCATTTTCTTTCAGGAAATACTAGAGTCATTTAGATACCTTTGTTATACAGAAAATACTGAAAAAGCTTGCAAGGCTGAGAGAAAAAAAGGAAGGTTTCTTCTCTTGGGAGGTGGGCTTGTTTAAGAAGAGCAGTGCTTTTGATCAAAAGGAAGATCAGGAGAATATTTTGGCTGTGAACTTACCAGAAAGCACATCAACAATTCCTACAGCTGTAAAGTGAGAAGGACTTTATTCTCACATACTGCAGCACGACAGTGGTAGCACAAGACTCCCACAATGGAAGCGTAGGAGAAAAGTTATAATTCAAGGCACAGATCCTGGTAATTTGTTTCTCAAAAGTCAAAGAATATGGGGCGGGGGGAGGATCCAGCAACCTGGCATCAGTTTAAGTGGGCACTCACCATCTCTCTTGCAGACTGAGATGACTGAGGAGGGGCAAGATCCTGCCTAAGTGAGCTGATCTGGGAACCCACAGAGCAGGAGGCTTCAGGACAACGATCTGGAGGGAACTGGACAAAGAGATAAAAAGACCAAGGGAAAACCATGAGTTTTTCACCCCGGTGGCTAGAAACAATGGGCAGCTAAGCCCCACCATCAAGGCAAAAAGCCATGAGCCCCGACTCTTGCCAGCCACCGAGCAGGAGGGAGCCTTCTCCAGGAGTAAGATGGTTCTGGCAAAGGTAGAGAGGGGTTCCCTTTCTGTGGGTTGGTTACCTGGACCCCCACTGAACTTTAGGGAGCATACCAGCTGGCAAGCGGTAGCCTCGGGAAGAGGGGAGAGGCGAATCTGCTTAGGCAGCCTGATTTACCTAGCCGACCTAGGAGAGAGAACTAGGGCTGGGAGAGGGTGGAGGCAGGCAATAGACTAGTCCTGAGCTGAAAATTATCAAAATTCCAACTCCACTAAGGGAGGCAGTCAATAGGAAGCACTTAATAACCTTCCAAGGGCCTATTTAGGGTCCCCTGGGAGGAGGGGGAGGTCTGGAAAGGGGTTGAGAGTCATTTCTCTACAGTGAGTTTGGATACCAGGGTCCCATCTGGATTCCAGAAGGGAACTCGACCAGGAGAGGTGAGAGAGGATCCGATCACACAGGCTATCGCATCGTGCTGCCCTGGGAGAGAAAGCAATATAAATAGAAAGGGGGCAGAGACAGACAGGCTCATAATCAGCAGGAATCTACCCAACCGCAAAGAGTCAAACGTGCCCTAGGGAAAGTGACTAGATAGCTCTCTAGCTAACTGACACAAGAAAGTTTAGCTCAGTGAAGGAGTCTCCACTTTGAACATATGAGATCCCTGGCTCAATTCCCAGCTCTCCTTAGAGTAGTGATCCACCAGGTTATCAAACACCCAGCTGATACTTTAGGACAGGGAACACATAGACATTACTTTTGTATAAGCTTCTCTTGGGTCTCTTACTTTTCTTAAAAAAGGTTCCTTTTTTTTTTTTTAATTTAACTTAGTTTACTAGCTAAAACTCAAAACCTGCAGAGGGCAGGCTGCAAGATAATTGATTGATAAACACCAGCAGCCTGAGAAGCTCCTCAGGGGCCTAAGAGGTAAAGTTGTTTTTCCTAAGTTTTGTTTGATTGCTTGCTTGAGTGTTTGGTTTTTGTTCTTTTTATTTTTTTTCCCTCTTTCTCCCTTTTTTTTTAATTATGTGCTGCTGTCTTATTTCTTGTTTGCTGTGTTTCCCCCTTCCTTTGTTTCCCCCTTTTTTGTATATCAATTTTGTCTACCTATGCTATTTCTTTTCCTTCCTTCATCTTCCTATCTTCTGCTTTCTGTTTTTGTTCTTACATTCCACCTCTGTTTAGTCTTCAATTTTTCTTGTTTTTATTTCTATCTCCTCTATTCTCTGTTTTCTTTCTTTCTTTTTTAACTTTTTGCTTATTGTCTTTTCTTTTCTCTTTCCCTCACTTCTTATCATTCTGGCCTTTAAATTCATTCAAATATTTTTCTCTATTCGGTTTTTCATTTCATTGTTTGTACCCCACTTCTTTATTCTTATTCCTCTGCACTTCTTACATGAGTTAATTATTCATTTTCCTAGGTCTTATATGGTTTCTCCTCTGTATTTTACTATTATTATTACTATTATCCTTTTTCTCTTCTTACCTCTTTCCCTTTCCCTGGCCCTAATCTTTTTCTTTCAAGGGAACACAGACAACAGCAAGGAAATAGAAAAAGAGGAACAAAGTGTCAATGAGAAAACTTACCACACACAAAAAAACAGCAACTAAATAAAACTCTAGAATAGAGAAACTAATCAACTGAATAAACCCATCAAGATAAAGAGATGCCTAAACACCAACAAAAAATCATAAACCATACTAAGAAATAGGAAGACATGGACCAGTCTAATGTACAAACTAAAAACCAGGAGGAGATGCAGAACATGAAACAACTAATCAAAGCTGTCCAAACAAATATCATGAACCAACTTAATGAAATGAAGAGATTAAGGATATTAAGAAGACCCTGGGAGAACATACTGAAGGAATTGTAAACTTACATAAAAAGGTAACAGATAAGATGGT
>JAQZBX010003984.1:0-62425 GCA_029593785.1 Cabassous unicinctus
AAAAAAATCATTATCAGTGAAAAACTTTAGTAAGGAGAAAAGTTGAGTGTTATCCAGGAAGCCAAGAAAGAGGAGACTTCCCATGGAGGAAGGAGGTACACAGACCAGAGTACATGTCAAAAGACAATTTAAAGATAATTAATAATGATACAAAAATGGTCTTGAATGAGAGTAATGACAACTTTCAAAGGGTTCAAAAGTAAATGGTAGATAAGGAAGCTTTTACCATGTTTACAGGTAGAATGGAAGGAGAGGTACAATGCAATAGCTAGAAAAGAAGAGGTTTAAGGAAGTTGTTTCTGAACTAAGAATATTTATGGGAATATTTATGGGAGAAGGAACCAGCAGAGAAGAAGAGATAGAAGATATAAAAAGGAGTATAACTTATGCAAACATGCTGAACGTGGCAAGAGAAGATGAAATTTAGAATTTGAAAACAATTTACGTCAAAGTGAGCACCATCAATTGAGTACACTTTTTCCTAACTTTTTTTTAAAAGAAGCTTTAGATTACATAAATGTTACATCGAAAATATAGGGAATTCTCATATATCCCACCTTATCTCCCTCCCACACTCTTTGCCATTAACAACATCTTTCATTAGTGTGGTATATTTGTTACAATTAATGAACACATATTGAAGCATTGCTACTAACCATGGTCTACAGTTTACATTATGGTTTACACTTTTCACTGCACAATTTTATAGGTACTTTGAAAAGTTCATTTCTCAGTTAAAGTATCTGCTGTGGCTTTTCAAGGGGAAATGCCGAAGCTTTTTTAAATTAAATAATACCCTACTGATAAACACCAAGAGGGTAATGTTCAGTTATACTGGAGTTTATTTGATACTTGACAAAAGGATTGGATCTAAAAAAATCATTAAAATCACAGGCTATTAAATTACATAGCAAAGAGTGTAGTATGGGTCTTGGTCTTTTAACACAAGGAAAAGAAGCCTTAAGCAACTCTATATCATCTCTTTAGGTAAAACCCATTTTGGATGAACGCTACAAATAATGAAAGTGCTGCAAATTAAACAACAGTTCTAATTAAAGAAATAGTACTTGAATGATTATTAAAACATAATGCAATTTAAATGTGACATCTGATGGAAACAATTACACCTACACCAGGCACCATCATAAGTATCTGTATTTGTAGTCTCATTCCAAAACAATTCCAGTTAGGGTCTGTGGGACACCCCATGATGAGTTAAATGGTAAGGACCCACACAACCTAGAGCAGGGAGTCTATAGTGTTTCTTCCCCACTTGGAACAAATTAGCCCTCCCAGTTTCAATCCTCAATAGGGGTGGATATAGATTGCTTTACTGTTTAGACCTAATGTTGTGTAAGCCACCCCACTGGTGCACTGAGCTCTTCTTGTGGCAGTGAGCATTGCAGGGTGCCAATTGACCACTTCCAGTGCTATCTCACAGCTTTGTTCTGCAACTCCAGTAGATTAGAAAGTCAAACCAATCTTAGTTTTAAAAAAAGTTCAGAGTAATGCTGCCTTTTAATGAAAACACCTGCCTTTCAATCCATAAGCAACCTATTCCAAATTAATATGAAACACTGTGGTTTATAGATGAAACTGTGTGAATAGCTGGAAGTTAGGCAGAAGTTCATGGACAGAATAGGATGCAATAATATTAAAATAGGGGAATAATGCCAGTAGCTGAATTTTAACCATTCCTTAAATACATGAATGTAAAGCTTAGGCTTGAAATTGGAAATCTGAATTTTTAGCAATTCAATTTTTTAATCAACACGATTGTAAAAATAAATAAAACTTGAAATCATTTTTAAAATATTTTAATTTGTCAGTTTCTGCAAATAAGAATCTCTTCTTTCAGATTAAGGGATAATTTATAATTTTGTACATGTGCCATGTGGAATTAATTCAACAAAACTATTATATTAGCCTATAGTGACAGAAGTTATTAAGCCTCTTATATTTATTGTAAGGATATTTTTGAGCATAAAACATTTATCAATGTTCCTCCAATGAAAATCCAAGAATGAAATGTCTCCTGAATCTCATTTCCAAGAGAAGCTGACCTTCTTCTGAACAAGTAAGTTTTTTTATCTGTGCTTATATGTATTGGGAACCTTCTAATCTGCTTCATTCTCTGCTTTGCCTGCTAGGAAACTCAGAAAAAACATGTAGGTCATCTATGGGATCATTAGAAGATACTGTATACCCTGGGCTTTATTTTATTTATTCTTTTTTCCTGAATTCCTCGTCTACTTACTTTTTAAAATTTATATCAGCACGGACTTATGGATATTTATTTTATACTTTGGATTATAACCAATATTACTTTACTTATTTTTTGCTTAAATTGTTCTAACTTGCACTGGAAACTCTCATTTGCCTCCTGTATCCTGCTGACATACCCTCATCATGTTTGCATTTTGGTTTTTCTTTTGTTCAGTTTTGTTATGTTTTAGCACTTCTTTACATTTTGTCACTAAAAGATGCTCCAGGCTCATCTGTGTGTTTCCTGCCCCAGTCTTAGAATCAACCATTTCTCCAAGGAAATATTCCTTTTACTGGAGAATGGTATTAGAAACCAGGGTGTGAGGGCTAGGTATGTTACCAGAGTGTCATTGTTTCTAAGTCCTTTCAGCTGACAGAGCAAGGAAATATATGCATATACAGTCATATCTTGGTACTCAGCTGCTTTGAACTCATTGAATTTGGTACTCAATGAATTTTGGCATGAAAATTTTGTCCCAGTACTCATCATTTGTTTGGTACTCGACTCACAAGCTAAAACTTGTCGGTGTCAGTTGCCTTGTGACTCACTACCCTTTCCAGCAGAAACAAAGGGTCACGCGATAGTCATGCAGTAGCTCTTGCCCTGTGATATCCCATTACAGTCTTATCTTAGCTTCTGTGGTCATTTTGTGTATCTTTGTATCTCATCATGAGTCCTAAGAAAATGAGCAGTGATAGCACTAAGCAGAAAAGAAAATTACTTTGCACCACCATTGAGCCAAAAAAAAAAAAAAGAAAGAATAGGTAAATATGAGAGGGGTATTTGCATTAATGATCTTGCTAGGGAATACGGTATGCCTAGAACAACCGTCTCCACCGTCATTAAGAATAAAGAAGCGATAAAAAAAAAAGGCTGTTATTGTGAAAGGAGTTAAAGTAGTAACAAAGCAGCATTCCCAAACACTTGAGGAAGTTGAAAAGCTGTTATTAATTTGGTTAAATGAGAAGCAGTTAGCAGATGACAGTGTATTGAAAGCAATAATACGTAAAAATTCAGAAGTGTTGCATGCCAACCTTTTGAAAAACAAACCAGAACTGAGAGATGAGAGTGTTGAAGTTTTTAAGGCCAGCGACAGCTGGTTTGATAATTTTAAAAAGAGGACCTGCATCCATAGTGTCGTGAGGCATAGTGAGGCAGCGAGTGATAATAAAAAGGCTACTGATGAATTCATCGTTTTTTGGGGGAAAAAAATGCCGAGTAGAACCTACATCACAAAAGAGGAGAAGGCATTACTAGGCCACAAACCAATGAAGGACAGCCTCAATCTATTGTGTGGGAATGCTAGTGGGGACTTAAAACTCATCTATACTAGTCCATCATAGTGAAAAACTATGAGCTTTCAAGGAGCATAATGTCATAAAAAGCATACTCCATGTGATGTGGAGGGCAAACAGCCAAACTTGAGTCACGAGGCAATTTCTCACCAAGTGGATACATGAAGTGTTTGGTCCCTCAGTGAAACAATATCTGCTGAAGAAAGCTTTGCCTCTGAAAGCTCTCCTGCTTTTGGACAATGCACCTGCCCACCCTCCAGGCTTGGAGGATGACTTACTGGAGGAGTTCAGCTTCATCACTGTAAGGTTCCTGACCCCCAACACTACTCCTCTCATCCAGTCCATGGACAAGCAGGTCATTTCAAACTTCAAAAAGTTATACACCAAGGTGCTTTTCCAGAGGTGCTTTGAGATCACCTCTATCACCCAGTTGATGCTCACAGAATCTGGAAGGAGCATTTCAATATCCTGCACTGCCTTAACCTTATTGACAAGGCCTGAAACGAAGTTGCTTATAGGACAATGAATTCGGAATGGAAGAATTTGTGGCCACAAGTTGTGACTGAGAGAGACTTCGAGGGTTTGAGGCTGACCCCAAACCTGCAGTACAGAGGGTACAGTTGTGCAGGATATTGTATCTTTGGGCCAATCCCTGGGTCTGGAGGTTGCTGCTACTGATGTTGAGGAGTTAGTGGAGGAACATCGTGAAGAGCTCAGCACTGAGGAGCTGCAGGAACACAGAAGGAGCAGCAACAAAAGGTGGCTGAAGAGATTTCCTCAGGTGAGGAGGAGATAAGGGAGGATGTCCCCAGTTCATTGATAAAAGAAATGTGTGCAAAATGGGCAGAATTTCAAACTTTGTGGAGAATTACCATCCGGACAAAGCTCTGACAAGCAGAAATGTGAATTGATTGAATGACCAAACAATTTCACATTTTCGAGGAATTCTGGAAAGAAGACAGAAGCAGTCTTCCAGTCCTCCTTGGATAAGTTTTTAGTGATGGTAACAAAGAGTGTGTCAGAGCTTGTGGTGCAAGTTGAAAAAAGGCAGAAAAGAGAAAGAACCCCTGAAGTGCAAGTGCCTGATGTTCTATTGGAGGGGGACTCTCCTTCCAAGCAACACTCCATGTAACCTCTCCCCGTCACCACTCTCCTCCCACCATCCCATTACGCCATGGATTTTTCTCAGTACAGGTAAAGTGAAGTTTTTATTTTACTTAATCCAAGTATTTATTAATTTTTAGTTTTATTTCTCATGTAATGTATATAACTCTATCTTTTTACATATTGCCTTAAAAATGTGCATTGTCTTTGGTTTGGGAACACATTAAACTTATTTACACATTCCTTATGGAAAAAATTTGCTTGGTACTCTTCATTTTTGGTACTTGTGCCTCTTGGAACCAATTATTGACAAGTACCAAAGTACCACTGTATACCAATGCATGTAGATATGCATACATATAAATATTTCTGTATGCAAACATCTGTATCTATATTAAACTAAATATGGATTCATACTGATGTCTCCATTCTAATCCATTACCACATGAATATTTCTAGCCTCTGCCACTGATTATCTGTAAATTCCTACTCCAACAGTGACAAAACTGACTCCACTATTTACCACTCATTTACTTAACTTATATTTACAGTTAAGTAAATATACATGCACTATACATGTATAGCAGTTTCACAATTATTAACTTATATCTCTAAAAGAAACAACCTTATCTACTAGAATATAGTGCTTATGTACAGTGTCCCTTGCTGTTAGACTTACAGCCATAAGCCTGTATATGTCTGTAAGTCTAACGGCAAAAGTATCATTTACCAAGTACTTAGGTCAGCATCTTTAACTCCCATGCCCTTCAGTGAGATTGCTTCATAATATGTAGCTCAGTTCAATTCTTGAATCACAGTGTGCATTTCTTCCTGGAATCCTCCAAACATCTAAATTTTTTAAATTTGCATACATCAAGGTTCACTCTGTGTGCTATAAAATGCCATGGATTTTGACAAACACATAGTATTATATATCCACCATAGTCTATCTTGCCAAATAAACAACATAAATAAATAGCTTGTGCTTCATTTATTTACCACTTCCCCATAACCCTGACAACCACTGATATTTTACCATCACTATAGCTTTGATTTTCCAAAATGCCATATAAATGGAAGCATACAGTATATAGTTTATTACTCCACATCCTTGCAAGCAGTTAGAGTTGTTGATTTATTTGGATTTTAGCTATTCTTACAGTTATGTACTGGTATTTCATTGTTGTTTTCATTTGCAATTCTTTAATGACATATGATGATTAGCACCTTTTCATATGCTTATTTTCTATGTGTATTTCTTCTTTGGTGAGTTGTCTGTTTAGATTATTTGCCCATTTCTTAATTGAGTTGTTTGGGCTTATGTTTTCCTTTTTTATTTTTTTATAATTTTTTCATTAGGGAAGTTGAAGGTATACAGAAAAATCATGCAGAAAATACAGAGTTCACATAAACCCCTCCCCCATTATTAACACCTTGCATTTGTGTGGTATATTTGTTACAATTGACAAAATAATATTTTTTTATGATTGGAATATAACCTATAGTCCATGTCTTACATTAGAATTCACTGTGTTATGCAGTTTTACGGGGTTTTTTATTTTTATATTAATAACATATTTGCAACCAAAAAATTCCCCCTTTAACCACATTCAAATAAGTAATTCACTGGTGTTAATTACATTCACAATGTTGCAGTACCATCACCAGTCTCTGTTACCAAAATATTTCCATGAAACTCAACAGAAATTTTGTACCATTTAAACTTTAACTGTATATTCCTGACCCTCTTCCTAAGCTCTGCTAACCTGTATTCTAGTTTCTGACTCTGTAAGTTTGCATATTCTAATTATTTCCTATCAGTAAGGTCATACCATATTCATCTTCTTGTTTCTGGTTTATTTTAGCCAACATGAGGTCATCAAGTTTCATCCATGTTGTCACATGTATCAGACCTTCATTCCTTTTCATGCCATAATATTACATTAGTTGTATATACAACATTTTGCTTCTCTACTCATCTATTGATAGACACTTGAGTTGCTTCCATCTTTTGGCAATTGAGAATAAAGCTACTATGAACACTGGTGTTCAAATATACGTTTGAGCCTCTGCTTCAATTATTGTAAGTTTATCCTTAGAAATAAGATGACTGGGTCGTATGGTAATTCTATACTTAACTTTCTGGGGAACCTCCAAATTCTTTTCCCCAGTGGCTGCACCATTTTACAGTGCCATCAACAATGAATGAGTATTCTTATTTCTCCACATCCTCTCAAAAATTTGTTTTTTGTTTTTTGTTTTTTAATAGTAGTCAATCTAGTAAATATGAAGTGGTAATCATTGTGGTATTGATTTGCATTTACCTAATGGCTAACTGTGTTGAGCCTCTTTTCATGTGACCTTTGGCCATTTGTATATCTTCTTTGGAGAGATGTCTATTCAAGTCTTTTGCCCATTTTTTAAATTGGGTTGTTTGTCTTTTTGTGTTAAGTTGTAGTATCTATTTACAAATTTTGGATATTAAACCCTTATCAGATATGTGTCTTCCAAAAATTATCTCCCATTCTATACATTGTTTATTTCACTTTAATGAAGACCTGTGATGCACAACGTTTTAAAATTTTGATGAGGTCCCATTTTTCTATTTTTTCTTTTGTTGTCCATACTTTTGATGTAAGATCTAAGAATCCACTGCCTATCACAAGGTCCTGAAGGTGTTGCCCTACATTTCTTCTAGGAGTTTTATAGTCCTGGTTCTTATACTGAAGTCTTGATCCATTTTGAGATGATTTTTGTATTTGGTGTGAGATAAGGATCCCTCTTCATTCTGTTGCACACAGGTTTTGCAACACCAATGTTGAAGAGATTATTCTTTCCCAAATGTGTGGACTTGGCACCCTTGACAAAAACCAATTTTCTGTGGAGCGGGTATACCTCAGTGTTTGAGTATCTGCTTCACATGAATAAGGTCCAGGGTTCAATCCTTGGTATTTCCTAAAAAAACAAAACAAAACAAAAACAAACAAACAAACAAAAAAGCCCAGTTGGCTATAGATGTGGGGGTCTATATAAGAACTCTCAATTTGATTCCATTGATCCATATGTCTGTCTTTGTGCCAGTACCATGCTATTTTGACCACTGTAGCTTTGTAATAAGTTTTAAAGTCAGGGAGTTCTCTGACATCATTCTTATTTTCATTAAGATAATTTGGCTATTTGGGATCCCTTACCCTTCCAAATAAATTGATGATTGGCTTTTCCATTTCCACAAAGGAGGCTATTGGAAATTTGTTTGTGATTATATCAAATATGAAAATTGTTTTGGGTAGACTCAACATCTTGACAATATTTAGCCTCCCAATACATGAGAAAGGAATGTCTTTCTATTGATTTATATCTTTTTTAAAATTTCTTTTAGCAACATATTTTAGTTTTCTGTGTACAAGTCCTTTATATCCTTGGTTACATTTATTAAGATATTTGATTCTTTTTGTGGCTATTGTAAATGGAATTTTTCTTGATTTCATCTTCAGGTTGTTTATTACTAATATACATATACAAGGGGCTCCTTAGGGCTCTGGAGACATGCAGGTCTTAGGGTCATGGCAGATAGCTCTGGAATTTGTTGCCTTGCCAGTGGGCCCTACTTTGGAGGTTGTGCTCCCGAGTGTGACAGAGTTGGACTCAGTTGTGACTTCTCTACATATGTCTCTTCTGTCCCTTTTATTTGAACCTATAGTTGGTGCTGGAGTTGGTAGGTGTACGCCCAAGAGACTTAAATCTCTGGGCTGTCCATGTGCCAGCTGGGGCCTGAGCCTCAGCAGAGCTGCAACACCTACTCTCCAGTTCATTGGACTCACCCAGGACAACTAACAAGGAGCTGAGGATGGACAACCACCACACCAAGGAACCGAGAGAGTTTACAACTGCAAGCAAGAGAGTCCCATCCATCAGCCATATGAGATTGAAGTCCTCTCTCAATTAGAGGTGGAGAATCCTCAGGATTGGGGGATAAAATATGGACTAGAGTAGACTTACTGGTATTCTACTATAGACTTATTGTGATTCTAGCAATGGAAGAAACTATATCATTGATGTGGAGACAGTGGCCACTGGAGGTGCTGAAGTCAAGGAGCGGGAAAAAGAAGTGTAATATGGGGACATTTTCAGGACTTGGAATTGACCTGGATGACACTGCGGTGACAGATACAGGCCATTATATATCCTGCCATAGCCTACAGAATTGAGTGGTCTGGGGAGTGAAGCATAATGGAACCCTTTATATTTTTTATGTAATATTTTATGTAATCTAAGTATCTTTTAAAAATATCTTTTAAAAATAAATTAAAAATATATTATATATATATATATATATATATATACATACACACTACTGACTTTTTTTTTCTGAAAACCAGGGATGATATTATTTTATATTTTATAATAATTTTTTTATTTTTTAAAAGAGTCTTAGATTACATAAATGTTTTAAGGATTGATGTTTTACCCCACCACACTCCTAAATTTGTTAATTAGCTCTAGTAGCTTTGTTATAGACTTTTCAGGACTTTCTATATACAGTATCATGTTATCTGAAAATAGCAAAAGTTTTACTTCTTCCTTTCTAATTTGGATGCCTTTTATTTCTTTTTTTTGCCCTCTCTGCTCTGGCTAAAACTTCTAGTGCAATACTGAATAACAGTGGTGACAGTGGACGCCCTTATCTTGTTCCAGATCTTAGAAGGAAAACTTTCATTCTTTCACCATTGAATATGATGTTAGCTGTGGGTTTTCCTATATGCCCTTTGTCATGTTAAGGAACTTTCCTTCTATTCCTATTTTTCTGGGTGTTTTTATCAAGAAAGAATGCTTGATTTTGTCAAATGCCTTTTGTATATAAATTGAGACGATCCTGTGGTTCCCACACACACACCTCTTCATTCTGTTACTGTGGTGTATTACATTTATTGATTTCCTTATGATGAACTATCCTTGCATATCTGGGATTCTGTTTTGAGTTTGTTGCTCTTCTTGGATGTGTATATTTATGTCTTTCATAAAATTTTCAGCCATTATTTCCACTGTTCAAAAATGCCCAGTTTTAGGCTCTCCAACAATAAAGAGAGTGCGTTGGGTGTATGCACCACTTGCCAACAATTCTGCCACAGGTCTCCTTTATTAGGTAGGGCCACTTTTGTATACATTGCTCACAGGCCACTTGGACTCTGCCCTGGGCCTATGTGGACTTCAGTCCCTGTGCCTAGATGTGCAGGGGGTCCTAACTCACTGCTGTGAGGGGCTCTGTGGTCTATGACCACAGCAGGAGGTGCGTGGGTGAGAGTACTGACACGCATGACTCTTAGGCCATACAGGACCCAG
The DNA here is from genome assembly GCA_029593785.1 of Cabassous unicinctus. Lineage (NCBI taxonomy): Eukaryota > Metazoa > Chordata > Mammalia > Cingulata > Chlamyphoridae > Cabassous > Cabassous unicinctus. Next base: position 10,006 of record JAQZBX010003984.1, read on the forward strand.
TCAGAGGGAGGGGTCCAAACTTGTCAGTTCCAAGATACAGATCTCCTACCTTCTTTCTTTGTTGAAAGCCAGACATGATGCATCAGTTAATAGACACAGACATATGCCATGATATAATAGTTAGCATCTTTGTATAAATTCTATTATTTCTTTAAGTTATATTCTAGAAGTGGAATATATTCTTCTGGCCAAAGAGTAGGAGTTCTGTGTGCAAACCTACCCCAATACATTTCCTTGTCTCTTTAACTGACTTTTAAAAACATTATTTGAAAAAATAAAAGTAATTGTGCACATGATAAAAAACGTTCACAACAGTACCCCACTATATTCCTCAATATAACCATATGTTAAAAGTTTCTTGTTCATACATGAAACTTTGAAAAGTTATGTACATGAATTATATATGCTTTAAAAGATTTTTAGAAAAAAAGGTATTAAAAAGATGGATGGAAAATAGCAAAATTAAAAATAAAGTAAGAGGATTAGGGTATTATTTCAAGAAGACCAAAACCTGATGACTAATAGAAATACCAGAAAAAGAAAAGAGGAAAAATATCAGTGGAAATAACATAAACATATTTCCCAAAGCAGAAGACCACTATGATGCCTACAAACACTTTCAGGCCATCTGTTTCAGTCTTTACTCAACATTTCCTCCTTTAAAGTTTCTGCTAGTTAATCGTCATGCCAGTGCCTAGCGGTGTAACTTAGTTCTCTACCCTAAAACATGCAAATCCTAAAAAATGAAGAAGACCCTGCAAGTTATTGTTTTACTTAAAAATAAAAAAGCTATAAACAGCAAATGGTAGGAAATGTGCTATAAGAAAATGTGCTGTATCTATGTAAGAAATTTAACTTGGAATTCCAATCATCAGAACATACTCTACAATAAGAGGTAATACTTATTTAGAGCTCACATATCAAACTAAGTGTTTTATATGTAACACCTTCAATTCTCACAATAATGCTTTGAAATAAGTTCCCTTTGTGTACCTATTTTATAAATGAGGAAACAGACATCGAGAATATAAGAAACTTGCACCCAGACTATATAATTTATAGAAGTTGAATATGAACTGTAGTTGCTCTTGTCCCATGCTTGTATAAATCAAAAACCAAGTTATAAAGAAAAGCAGTGTAGCAGTTTCATAAAAAGTTAAACATATTTTTACCATACAAACAAGCAATTCCACTTCTGGGTACCTACCCAAGAAAGAAATGAAAACATATGTCCACATGATATGCATGTGAATATTCATAACAGAATTATTCATAATAGACAAAATGTAGAAACAACACAAATGCCCGTGAGTGAATGGATTAAACAAAATGTGGTATATCCATACAGTGGAATGCTATTTAGTAATAAAAAGAAATTCAGATACATGTTACAAAGTGGATGAATCATAAAAATATTATGCTAGGGGAAAGAAGCCAAATACATTATATGACTTAATACATGTGAAATGTCTAGAAAAGGCAAATCTAAGGTGAGATAAAGTCGATTAGTGGCTTCCTGGGACTAGGAGTGAGATAGGCGATAAAACTTAAATGGCAGAAGGAATCTTATAGGGGTGATAGAAATGTTCTAAACTTAGATTGCGGTGATGGTCATATTACTCTGTATATTTACAAAAATCATTGAATTGAACATTTTCTTTGTGTGTTTTAAAGAAAAATTTATACTATATACATCAATCTGTAATATGCTTTTGCAGCTGAACTATATACGTAAATATCATACTATGTCAATAAGATAACATGGTTTCCATAGGGTCATTCCTAGGTTCTGCTAGGGTCATGTGAAGCGTACACATGGGGTCTGGTGATGTTTTCACTATGCTCGCAGGAAGGAGGTTTACCAAGGATATTTACTGCTTTGGGAAGATCATAGTTTATGATACCATCTGTATATTCTCTCCCCTCTGGGGAGGGTTGTTAACCTTTTTTTTTTTTTCTTTTTTTCTTTTTTCTTTTTGTGGGTAAAACTCAAAGTTTTCACAATACAAACCAATATTTGTTGTTAACCTTTAACTTATGTCTTGGTCATGTAGGTGGCTACATGCTGAGAACTTGGGGGTAGGGGGCCCTGGGTCCCCACAGTTGTGCTTTATTATTCAGTTTTCACTTGGTGGATTGGCTATGGCATTGCCTTCAGAGTGGATTTCATCTTTAAGTCCCAATAAAGCTTATGCCTGACTAAGTGCCAGATGCATTCTTTGGTCTCACTGCTGTACCAACTCGTGCCCTTCAGGAGTTGGGTTGTAACAACCACTATCTGTATGTATTCCAGGCAAACCTAGTTCCTGCACCAATCAAGAAATTACATAATAACATCAGGCTACCATTTTTTGAGTGCGAACTATTATATTTCAGGCACTGTACTAGGTACTTTAAATGTGTTGTTCATCTTATTTCACAACCTCATGAAGTTATTTCACAAATGGGGAAACAAGGATTCAGAAAAGAAAACTAATATTCACACAGCTAGCAAATGTCAATGCTTGAACTTGAACCCAGGTACACTTGACTTCAGAGGCTATATTATGCTGCAATGATTCACTGCTCACTGACTCCCAATAGGGCAGGAGAATGCTGGAACTGAGAGATTGTACAAGGAATTAATAGATCTGGTTATACTTCCAGCATAAATTTTTACCTAGATTATACTACTTTTGATCACCTACTATGTGCTAAGTACTATTTATAAGGGGCTGAGAATATCAGGTTATAGATTTTATTTTATCCTGTACACCAGAGGTCAGCTAACTTTTTCTTTTCTGTGAAGGACCAGTGGATATTTTAGACTTTGGGGGCCATCCAGTTTCTGTGGCAACTACTCAACTTTGCCACTGTAATACAAAAGAAGTCATAGATAATGAGTAAATGAGTGAGAATGCCTGTGTTCCGAAAAAATTTAATTATGCAACAGGCAGCCGGTTGGATTTGGTCCATGTATTGTAGTTTACCAAGCACTGCTGTAGTCATCAAGAAATGGTTGAACATACTTGAGAAGGATTTCCTGAGAAGTATTTTAGTAACAATGTACAGGATGATCTGGAGAAGGGAGAAAATAAAGGCAGGGAAAGTTTGAGAAGACCATTCCCTTTTGAAAACTCACAGAATAAATTATCAGTGTCAGTATACTTGATTTTCTCATTCATTTACTTTGCATTTTACAAATTTTTTGAATAAATTCTAAATCAATAATTAATGTTTTTCTTTCTATTTTTTTCTTGACCAAAAAAAAATCTGATCATCAAAGAGCTTAAAGATATTCTCTCTCTCTCTTTCTCTCTCTCTTGCCCCTTTACTCTCTCTCTCTCTCCACACACACACACACACACACACACACACACATGCACAAACATATGTATCCTAAAGTTATGGCCCAAGAAACAGAATAATAATTGTGTGTTTATAATCATGTTACCTGGTAAGTCAACCAAAGGGTGGGGTCTGAAAATAAGGCTGGATGCTAAGGAGTTCCATGCCATATAAATTTCCATAACTCTAACACAAAACTAGGTTGATGAATAAGAATAAAATCATTCATTTTTAGAATCTTCTTGGGAGTAGGTAGAGACTAGGACACTTGGCCGTTTATCTCTCTCCATAAAATTCTCCATTATAAAAATGTTGGCATGCCAATTTCTTTGTGAGGCAGTGAAAACTGCTGGAGCTGACTGCACTGTTTAGCAGATGGAGAGCAGAAGACCCAGGGGGATTTTAATTTACTTGGTCAAGATCACCCAATTAAGCATTGCTTTATCTGGGAACAAGGCAAAACACTGTGACTGTCTGTCTACATGATCTCACAGCCACAAACTGGAAAGTGAACAATCCAGTTAATGAACCCATTTTTGTCTATGTGATGACAAAACATTGGTTTGGCTCATATTACTTTTAAATTAACCAGCTGTTTAGGTGGCATGGTGCAAAACAACTGGCATTCCAAATCCCCATTACTCCTTACAATTAAACTGTATTGCCTTATAACTGTTAGAAAAAGAGCATTCTCTCATTTGTTCATGCACTGCTTACTGGTTACACACTTAGTGAGCACCAGCTGTTTCCCAATGCAAGGCCCTGTGCTTAATATAATAATAAAGGAAATAAAGAAATGAGTAAGATCCCACCTGTGCCTGTGGAGTGCTTACAATCTCATAGGAGACATAAGACAAGAAAACAAATACTGAAAAATAAATGGCAGAATGTGATGTGTCATAACATGCTGACAAAAAGTCAGGTGCTTCCAGCCTGCAGGCCTTTTTTCTGTCTTTGGCAAAAGAGCACTAAACACAACCCTGGAATATTGGATTCAGTTCCTAGTGCTGCCACTATCTAGCTGTTTGCCATTTGATTAGTCACTACTTTTCTGGGCATCACTATCCTCATCTGTGAAAGGATGAGGCTGCTTTAAGTGATTGTTAATGTTCCTCATATCAGTTGCACCTTTAATTTCGATGTTTTAAGTTGGGGAAGATGGATCTGAGTAGGTTTCTAAGAACAAAAGTAGCTGTGATGAACAAGGTGGGAAGTGTAGATGTCCTTGACAATATAATGGATCTTAATTGATGCAGATGAATTAGGTGCATTCTCCAAGTAAAGGGAACAGCATGAGCCAGCTACATATGTGAGAAAGCAGAGAGGTTCACAAGACCTATGTTTGTGGGGTAAATGTCTGGAAACAGAATCTACTTAGAAAGCTGGATGGAGGCATCAGGCTGAAAGCAGATAGGAACATCTATGACTGATATTTGGTGGGCAGAAATAATTCTTCAGGTCACCCCCTTTCCTGAATGGACAGCTACATGGGGAGAGAGGAAGTACAGCAGTGGGAAAGGCTATCTAGTACAGGAGGTGCCATTCTAGCAGGTCAGTCCCTTGATTGTGGATGGAGGGTGGTGCCCTGGGGACTGAGAAATTACAATAGCACCAGCAGCAGAATACAGCATCCTCCCTTCTCAGCACAGGGCTACCGAAATAGGCACAGGATTTTTCAGGCTTCAGTGTCAATACCAGACTTGTTTTGGGTGGCTGGGGCCACCTTATGGAAATCTCTAGGACTATAGCTGATTAGGTCAAAGTCAACCAAATGAGTGAAAATTACAAGAATTGTCCAGATCTGCAAGTTCATGAGAACACCAGCAGTGAGGAAACACTTCTTCAGCTCAGAATTTGTGCTGGAAAAGCTGTTATAAAGGGCACAAGAGAAAAGAAAATAGTGAAAATTAGCAAATGAATCCATTTAGAGTAGTGAAAACAGGAGCTTTCTACCTAACATGAGCTTCAGGAGCTTACTGAAGAGTACATGAGATGCTTAAAGGACTGCATCCTTTCCCTGATTTCTCAATAATTATGTGTTTTATCCAGGAGAAAATGCAAAAGCGGCAAATTTTGAAGCTTTTAGGGCCAAGTTTAAAACCAAAGAATTAGTAGCTGTGGCCCAGGGCAGATCTTGGTTGTGGGCATTGCTACAAATACAGACCTATATCCTTGTATCAATCCTATAGCATAGAAATATCTGGAAGTATGAGTGACCAGACACCATCCCATCCCCAAAGTAAAACTCAATTCCCCCTTCTCTCCATACCCTGGCAAAAAAAAAAAGAGAAACAAACAAAACCTAGAAAGTCAATCTTTCCTTCTGCTAGAGATGCAGGGAAATATCAGTGAAGTCCTGGTCACCTCAACACTAATGCAACTGTCATCTGGTAATCAGGAACTAGAGACTACAAGGGGCAGGTCAGAAAGTTACCACAGGAGTTCAACAGTGGAAGAATCTTACCTTTCCCAAGGATAAATTCACCACATCCATTGTCTCAACCCTCAGGATCTGGAGAGCATCCCAGAAATTAGGAAGGAAGAAAGACCATGCCATATAAAATGGATAAATATGATATTCAAGTGTTTCTATGCTTAACATCTAATCCACCAAAGACTGAATTTGGGGGCAGTGCGCTAGTCCTACCAGGTGTCTTATGGTGATTTTGGAATCCTCTGAGAAATTGAAAATGAAGAATTAGAAGCAGCTATGTGATATGTCCTGATTCACCAGGTTTGACAGCAATGGCTCTGTTTAGGTATAATTCTGCACACTATAGCCAGCACCACATGCGAAGAGACATTTAGTCACACCAAATACATCTAATGTGCAATGTCTTAATTGCACATGGAGGCAAGAAAAGAAAATGATCCCTTGTTCCCTCCTCTTTGGCATTGTTCTAAAACATCCCAGATCTGAGCCTAGTCTTGCACTTTGTTTCCTTTATCATCTGAGGAGAAGGAGAGGTTGAAGTGAGAACTAAAGCCAGTCCTGATATGCCTGGCTTATGGGATGTCCCCAAGAGGAGCAGCACACTGTTATGTTAAATGACTCAAGGGTATTTCCAGAACAATCTAGGAGGATTGCTTTGTGGGAGATTAATGACCTAAGGGATCATTTGCAGAACTGTTGGTTAATAGGATCATTACTGAATCACAGCCCATATGCCTCTCCAAATGTGGTAGTGAGAATGAAGTCTGGAAAAAATAAGTATGTGAATTATCATTCTGTTAATTGCTGAACTTAGAGTGATCAATAGACTGCATATTAAGAATACCTAGAATAAATTTGCAGGGTGGGTATTACCAGATACCAGTTACAGCTGATGAAGATAAAAAGAAAACGGCATGTATCTGGGCAGTAAGGTTTTATCCATTTGAGATGATGCCTCAGGGTCTCTCAAGAGGCCCTGTGTCTTAGTCTGTCAGAGCTGCTATGGGTTCGTTTAAACAACAAGAATTTATTGGTTCCTGGTTTTAGAGGCTGGAGGTCCAAAATCAAGATGTCAGCAAGGCTGCATTTTCTCCTGGAGAGGGGAGTGTTCTGGTGATGTGGTAGCCCTCTTTCACAGGATGATACCCCTGTATCCTTCTGCGGCTTTCTCTGACTTCTGGCTCCCCTGACTGCATCTGAACTTCCTTTTATAAGGCCTCCAGAAATAAGGATTAAGACCCACACCTTAATTAATACCATCTACAATAGATCATATTTACAGATGGGTTCACACTCACAGAAATGCATATCAGGATTAAGAACATGGCTTTTGTGGGGCATATGATTCAATTCCCAACACCCTATTTTCAACCCTTAATGAAAAAAGTAGCTTGTGACATAAACTAGGTACTGATATATTCTTCCTTGATCAGAAACATCTGTAGTTTCTTGAGGAAAACAGGTGAATTATTTATCAACTGTGGTTAGAGAAGGCCCTAGCTACTCAAGAGCAGTTGCTCTCCATTCCTGCTCCTACCTTCAAAGCACTCACCTCTCAGCTGAAGACTGTTTACTTTGAATACATGCAATTCCCTACTAGAGGGCTGTTTTTCTGGCTTGGTTGTACATTAGTCCTGCTAACAGGGCAAGCCAAAAGTACTAGCAGTTAATTCTCTAGACACAGGCCTCATCCAATGAAGAATGCTCACCCCTCTGCTGAAATAACTCTAAGGTATGTTCTACATGGGCTCCCAGAATTCCCCAGTGGGATTGAGGTCCAGTTGCCCACAGTGGAAAACTTGCTTGATAATGCACCCTCTGTTGGCTTCCTTCCTTTTCCTGCTTAACTTAATTCCCCTACTGGTGTTCACCTCCCTGTGGTCACCTTCCTACTTGCTCTCAAATCCTTGTCTTGGTATTTACTACTGGGGAAATGCAAATAAAGACACTTGGATAACAAACTTTGCTACAAATATACTTCAAATACTTTTGCTCTAGGTTATGCCTAATAAGTAGGAGTGCAAACATGTATACATTTCTAATTTAAATACAAAAGCTTCCCTTTTTGTTTAGCCATCTTTTTCTATCCTTTGGCTCTAAGAAGGAAGGAAGGGAAAGTGAGGTCTATAGTTCAGGATTTCAGGACATATCCCACATCTTACCTCTTTGTTGGTCATCTGAGCACCCTAACTAAAGGAAATGGGAATAGGCGCTCAAGACCGAAGACTTGTGTCCTCTAAGAACTTGCTACTCAAAGTTTGGTTCTCAATATTACCTGGGATCTCATTAGAAATGCAGAATCTCAGGCCCCAACCAAGGCCTACTGAAGCACAACATGCTTTTTTTTATTTTTTTATTTTTAACAAGATCCATCTGTGCAATGGGATCCATATGCACATTGCAACTTGAATGTCACTTCTCTATGACGATCTTCTGGAGGAAGCAGAAACGGTATTTTTATTAGCCTATCTTAGTAACTGTAGCTATCAGCATAATTGTTTGGTGTATTATGCTAAATCAAGTCACCTACAGAGGAGTCCCAGAAATCCCCTTCACATTAGGTTACCTGAGTATAGGTGATATTTTACCATGTGCCAGGATCTTTCAGTAACAAGCTGTCAATGCCCTCCAGCCAAAGACCACCAGGAAATTTCCTATATTTGAATAAGTTGGGTTTGTTACTTATTGGATAGTAATAAGAGGAATTCTGGGTTGTCTCAGTAAGACATTGTTAGAAAGGACTTCTTTTAGGATTTGGACTTTGGTTGGGTGATTTGAGGGTATCAAATGGACTTGGTTGGGTGATTTGAGGGGAAGGCCCAAAGAAGTGAGGTTTTGCTATGAATTGTGTGCCATCAGAAAGCTGGGATAATTCTATAATTGAGTATCTCATAAATCTTAGAGTGAGTACAGACTAGAGCAAGGCTAAATCTGTAACTTGTTTTTAAAAAGCAGCAGTTTACTCATATTAACTGGGAGAGTGAGATGTTTGGTGTGGTGTGGCTTGGACAATGTTCATGTTTTGTCTGTGTTCAGACATGATTACAGAATGGTCTTGTTTTTGTTTTGCTCTATATGGTCACAGAGTGACCTTATCAATGTTGGATGTCCTATAAAATTGTTCAACAGAATACTAAGACCCAGTTGTGACTGCCAGGCCAGCTTGTAGCAACACCAAAACCTCGCTGAGGAGTGTCTTATTTATAGTACAAAAACATCCAGGGGAATAAACACCTCTTAATGTGGTTTTCTTGGGCACTTGTTGAGCTACACCCAAGCAGAAGAGCACAATTTCAATCAGATCAAAGAAGAGATTTTGAGAGTTAACTACTGCACAAAGTGTTTCACTCGACTGAATTATGAAAATCTAAAATCACCCCACTACAGGATTAGGATTCTACAAACAGGGGTTGATGGACTGTGTTGAGGCTAAGCAAATCCAGAGGGCCAGTGTAATCAACATGTGGCTCTCACGGTATCAACCCACTCCACCACTAGAAATTATAGCATTGGCCCACACCCTCATTTTGTTGTTGCTGTTCACTGTAAAGGACATTTTTTTCTCATGGAATTCTGCTCACATATTGGTGAAGAGTAAAGATTTTGATGCTCCACTCTACATACAGCTAAGCTTAGGAAAAAAAATAGAGGAAGCTTTCCAGTGGCAATGCTCTAGCACACAGTAACTGAAACAAACAAACAAATGAAAAACTAAATCTTGGATGAGAAACATGAAGACAGTAGAGGCTGGAGAAAGAGCCAGATAATACTGTCAAATTTTGACATCTCTAGCAAGCTAAATAGGTGCAAAGTTACCTCTTATCTAAGGTAATTCCAATGGGTTCACTCCTCCCCAGGCCTCAACCAATGTGAAGTAGCTTTTAAACTTGTTATCCCTCCTGCATGTGGTTTTAGAAGAACCTGAGGGTCTGAAATAATCAAAATTCTCTCCATCCCACATTGAAGAATCTTGAAGAATTCCTTTACAAAGGGGAACCAGAATTTCCAGAAGTTTGTAGCTTGAATTCTGGTTAATATTTACCTCAGTAATAATGTCCCTGTTCATCTCAGGATGATAAACTTAGGGAAATGTTGTGGGACTCTTCCTACAACAGCTGAGTTGCATCATACACACATACACTCCAATTCAACTATACATGCTCAAAAAAAGAAAGAATCAGTTTAAATAATGGGATCAGCTTTTTTTCCACAATTCCACTCAATGAGCATATTCTACAGAGTGAGAATGAAACACAAAATATAAACCTGCTTTTTATTCTGTGGATCTCAAATCCCCTATGCCAAACATTATCACCTTAATATGAATCTAGATATTAAAGATATATACTATTTGTACAACATGGCCTTTAAACCCAAATCAATAAGTACATTTAATGCTCAAGCCAAGTAATAGTGATTTGTTCCATAGTGACAAACCTGGTTGTATTGGACTTATTGAAAAATGGTATCATTAAGTTATTTATTGAAAAAATTATCTTTACTGTGCAGATACTATATAGCATACAGTGTTTTCTTGTTGCCTAAAGATACATGGTGAAGAAGACATAATACTCCTGCTCTCATTGAGCAAGCATTCCAACAGAGAGAGAGAGACTGTAAAAAAAAAAAAATTAGGGGGGCGGATGTGACTCAAATGGTTGGGCATCCGTCTCCCATATGGAGGGAACTGGGTTCAATCCCTGGGACCTCCTGGTAAATGAAAGAAAAACATAGAAGGCACGCCACCAGGCCCCACTGAGCCACAGAGCAAGATGATGATGTAACAAGAAAGAGACACAAGGGAGAGCCAAAGACAAGACACACCGAAAAACCAGGAACTGAGGTGGCGCAGGTGGCAGAACGTCTCTCTCCCACATCAGAGGTCCCCAGGATCAAATTCCGGTGAAGACAGGAAGAGAAGGATGAGAAGAGATGGCAGGAAACAGACACAGAGAATTGCCCAGGAAATGGACACAAAACAGCAAACGGGGTGTGGGGGGGTGTAAAATGGATACAAAGTAAATAAATAAATCTTTAAAGAAAAATACAGACTTAGGAGCCGGGGGTGAGGGGGGCTCAAGCCATTGGGCACCTCCCTCTCACACAGGAGATCCCGGATTCATTTCCCAGTGTCTCCTAAAGAGAAGACGAGCACACAACGAATAGAGCAAACAGCAAGTACAAAATGATGACGGGGTGGGGGTGGAGTAATAAATAAAAATAAACCTTAAAAAATAAAAATAAATAAATCAGATAAAAATTCAAATGGTGAATGTGCTATGCATAAAATAAAGTATAGTAACGGGAGAGAGAAAAATGGAACGAGGGCTGTTTCAGGGAGTTTAATCAGAAAAGGTCCCTCCCTTTTCCGAATGATATGAAGGAAGCAGCATGTACGGATCTGAGGGAAGAGGCTTTCAGGCAGAGAGGACAGTACAAATGCCCTGACTTTGGAATAAGATTGGTGTTTTCTAGTGACAGAAAGAAGGTCAATGTAGCTGGACTGTAATGAACCAGGAAGAGAACGGTACAGGAAGAGGCTAAGAGTAAAGAGATGAGCAGCAAGAATTTGTTTGCAATTTCTAAACCTGTGAATTTCAAGATGTCTAAAAGACATCCAAGTAGACATGTGAATGGGCAGTTGTATATTTAAGCTTGAGAGATTGGAACTTGTGGAAAGAGTTCAGAGTGGGAGATATAAATTTGGGGATCACTAGGTATATTATACGCTGGATGTTTAATCCCAACTTCTGCTTAGGATGAGTCTTCAGTATATAAGCTCTAGGAACCAGGCTTAGCACCAGTTATGTAAATAAAGATAAAATAATAGTAAAATATGGCTGTTGCTCTAAGCAGATATCCTTGGACTAGGGTGAAAAATTGCAAGGGCTTTGAAATGTTTTCCTGCAGGTAGGGTTGGGGGAGGATGTCTTCCAGGTGACAAAATCCTGAAGAACAATATCCTGGAAATGAATCTGTGTATGAATCTCTGGGGAGAATGGAGAGTGACTGGAAGTATGAAAGAGAAGATGAACTTTTCAGAGGGAGGGAGGGAAAAGGTGGAATGGAGAAGACTCCTGCGTATTTTAGGGTAGAGAACTAAGTTACACTACTAGGCACTGGCATTAGGATTAACTAAATACAGTACAAACTTTAGAAGAAATGTTGAGTGAAGACTGAAACAGATGGCCTGAAAGTGTTTGTAGGCATCATAGGCATCTTCTGCTTTGGGAAATATGTTTTTTATTTTCACTGATATTTTCCCTCTTTTCTTTTTCTGGTATTTCTATTAGTCATCGAGTCTTGGTCTTCCTGAACTAATACTCTAATCCTCTTACTTTATTTTTAGTTTTGCTATTTTCCATCTATCTTTTTAAAACCATTTTTCTAAAAATCTTTTAAAGTATATACAATTCATGTACATAACTTTTTTTACAAACAATTTATTGAAGCATATCATTCATACATGAACATACATAAACTATATGTGTTCAGTAAACATTGTGAACTTACAAAACAAACATGCATAACATCATACAGGGCTCCCACACATCACCCCATCACAAATACTTTGCATTGTTGTGAAACATTTGTTAACAAATTATGAAAGATCATCGTCAAAGTATTACTACCAACCATCGTCCACATCCTAATCCCCTATACTTTTTTCCCCCTAAGGATTTAATTATTTATTTACTTTTATCCATTTTTACCGCTCCTCCCCCATTTTTGCTGTTTTTGTGTCCATTCGCTGGGCAACTCTCTGTGTCTGTTTCCTGACCTCTCCTCTCATCCTTCTCCTCCTGTCTTCACTGGGATTCAATCCTCGGAATCTCCGATGTGAGAGAGAGGTGTCCTACCACCTGCGCCACCTTAGTTCCTCATTTTTCAGTGCGTCTCATCTTGGCTCTCCCTTGTGTCACTCTCCTGTTATGTCATCATCTTGCTGCATAGCTTGCCCACGCACGGAGCCTGGAGGTGCACCCACGCACAGGGCCTGGTGGCCCACGTGCCTTCTATATTTTTCTTTTTTTAAATTTTTCCCGGGAGGTACCGGGGATCAAACCCAAGTCCCTCCTTATGGGAGACGGACACCCAACCATTTGAGCCACATCCATCCCCCTGCTACATCTCTTAAGGTTGACCAAAGATAGCTAGAGTTCCAGTCTTTTCCCATATAGGATGGTCATATAATAAATCAGGCTTAGTTAATCATCAGCATTCTAAACCAGACCTAGGGAGAAAAACTAGGTCTCAGGACACATGCATGGTTTCTAATATAGCAAATGTTTAGCCTACCCTGATTATCACAAAATCAGGACAGCGAGAATATTCACAACATGTACATAACTTTTCAAAGTTTCATGTATAAACAAGAAACTTTTAACATATAGTTATATTGAGGAATAGAGTGGGGTACTGTTCTGAACGTTTTTTATCATGTACACAATTACTTTTATTTTTTCAAATAATGTTTTTAAAAGTCAGTTAAAGAGACAGGGAAATGTATTGGGGTAGGTTTGCACACAGAACTCCTACTCTTTGGCCAAGAAATTCCACTTCTAGAATATGATTTAAAGAAATAATAGCATTTATACAAAGATGCTAACTATGACATCATTCATTCACTGAACAAACACATTGTCTTAGTTTTCCAGGGTTGTAGTAACAAAGTACCACTAACTGGATGGCTTAAAGCAATAGAACTTTTATTGTCTCACAGTTCTGGAGGATAGAAGTTCAAAATCTGTAGGAGAGAATCCTTCCTCGCCTCTTGCTAGCTTCTGGTGGTTTGCCAGGAACCTTGGACTTCAATCTCTGCCTCAGTTATCACATGGTGTTCTCTCGTGTGTCAGAATGTGGCCAATTCTCCCCTTATAATAACACCGTCATATTGGATTAGGGCCCACCCTAATTCACATTCACAGGACTGGGGGTTAGAATTTGAATATATCCTTTGGGGAGACACAATTCAACCCACAATACTCAATTTTTTTTTTCCCATTAAGTTTCAATTACTATTTTAAATACTGGGAGTGCAGAATAGAAACCAAGTCTCTGTCTCATGGATAGTACTTCCTTATCTTTCATAGATTAAGTAAAAATAGGAAACAATAAATGAAAAAATGAATATTTTTAAATATCAATATTTGTTCTGGTAATATTGGGTAGTTAGAATATAGTGATAACTATTTGCTAGCTATATTTTCTATATTTTTCAAAATGTTTACCAGGTATTATACCTATAATCAATAAAAGTATGTTAATAAATGTTAACAGTATTACTCAGTAATATGAATTAATAGTACTACTGTTTACTAATATTAATATTAATAATCTTCTTTCTGGTTATAAATGAAAAACCTAACACTAACCTGGCTGTATTAGTCAGCCAAAGGGGTGCTGATGCAAAATACCAGAAATCTGTTGGTCTTTATAAAGGGTATTTATTTGGGGTAGAAGTTTACAGTTAGCAGGCCATATAGCGTAAATTAGTTCCCTCACCAAAGTCTATTGCCACATGTTGGAGCAAGATGGCTGTCAACATCTGCCAAGGGTTCAGGCTTCCTGGGTTCCTCTCTTCCTAGGGCTTGTTTCTTTCCAGGCTTAGCTGCTCTGCTTTCTCCACAAGGCCAGCTGTAGACTTTCAGGCAAATTGCTTGTCTCTCTTCCTGAGCCTCTGCCGTGTCTAATCAAGCCTTCTCTCTGCTCCTCTGTGAGCTTACTTCCCAGGGTCCAGCATTAAAACTCCAAGTCTGTCCTTTGCCATGTCTTTTCTCTGTGAGTTCCCGCTCCTTGGTGCCCTACTGATGTGGCCCAATCAAAGTCGCCTAATCATAATTTAATCAATTACAAGTGATACCTCTGACTGACCAGTTGACAAACATAATCCAATAACTATTTTTGGAATTCATAAATAATGCCAAACTGCTATACTGGCAAAACATTGATTTTTCATAAAGAATCAGGAGAACTGCACTAAAGTATTTAAAACCATATTTTCTGGTCTTCTTTTTTGCATGCTTACCAGGAATCTTTCTCCAGGGATGAATAGTTTGCTGTTTTTAATATTTGCCCATCTCCTCCCGATACAAGTCTTTTGCCCTCTCTCAAAAAAGAAGATATAGAAGCATTCCCATTTTTTACTCGGTAACCTCTTAGATTAAAGGCATAGAAAAATGGAAAAAAATGTCTGCCATCTCACATAGAAGCAACTGCACAATTTTTTTATGGTAAGATTTTTAAAATTTAGAGGAACTACAAAGACTTAAATAATGTAGGAGCAATAAGAATCCTGGAATAAAAATTTTAATTTTAGTAATAACTGCTAACATGAATTGAGGTTTTAGCATATTCTAAGGTTTGTGCTTTACATGTTACACATGTTATTATCTCATTCATCCTTCAAGAAACCTATTACATAGGAACTAGTATACTCCCCAGTCTACAGATTAAAAAAAGGTAGAGAGATTTTTCAAGGTCATACAGCTAGGAAGTGGACAAATCCAGATATATATCAAGGTCTGTGTTATTCCAAAGTCAATGGTTGTAATCCCTCTACCATTACATATATTGAAGTATTTCAGAGCCCAGACTTTTGAGGCTGCTAATCATGGATTGTTAAAAATAAGATAAGACTCTTCCAGAAGAGAAAGGGCCAAAGCATCCCCTTTCCTTACCTAAAGCTGCTTTTCAGGTACCCAATCATGGAATCTTGGAGGTGTCAAGACCCTGCATGGCCAGTGTTGGACCTAAGGCTCCAATGCACTAAGGCAATCTGTAAGAGAAGACTACCACGTCACATCCTAACCAGTGGCTGACAGGCTGTGGTCTTACGTCTCTGCCTACTTGAGTAGTTTGACTATCTACAAGATTAATCATCACTAGGCCCAAGAATATATATTGAGAGTTTGTAATCGACTCAAAGGAAAGGGGGAAGACAATTCTGATTAAGTGGAGGAAACAGGGAACAAGCAATTCTTCCCCCTTCCCCCACCTTCTAGAAAAGATTCAAGAATCAGGCACAGCCATACAGAGAGTATACAATATTTGTTTTGATTTACATATTCTCCAAGTTGTTCCATAAAAGGATTTGTGGAAAGGTTCTGAGGGGAGGGAGAGGGAAGAACAGGTGTAACATGGGGCATTTTTGGTACATCGGAATTGTCCTGCATGACATTGCAATGATCGACACAAGCCATTATACATTTTGTCAAAACCTATAAAATTGTGTGGGGCAACTTGTAAACTATAAGGTAAACTTAGTCCCTGGTTAGTAGTAATGCTTGAATACGTGTTCATCAATTGTAACAAATGTACCACACTAATGAAA
Source organism: Cabassous unicinctus (assembly GCA_029593785.1). Classification (NCBI taxonomy): domain Eukaryota; kingdom Metazoa; phylum Chordata; class Mammalia; order Cingulata; family Chlamyphoridae; genus Cabassous; species Cabassous unicinctus. The sequence continues at coordinate 26,100 of JAQZBX010003984.1, forward strand.
GATGTTAATGTGGGAAGGTCGGGGGGGGAGGTGGGGCATATGGGAATCCCCTATATTTTTGATGTAACATTTGTGTAATCTAAAGCTTCTTTTAAAAATAATTAATTAAATTTAAAAAATAAAAAAATTAAAATTAAAAAAAAGAATTTGTGCAGCATAACATGCAAGTATATATACATGAATTCATATTTGTGTACACACACTTTAACACACAATTCTGTAACAAAACTATGAAATTAAATGTTAGATGCAAACCAAAGTAAACCAAAAAAACCACTGTAGCCTAAAAATTTCACAAGGATTATTAAAAATATTATCCTATACAGGTGAGGGCATACTTCAGGTACATTTTCACTACAGACGGGTAGACTCCAAGAGCTCCTGCTCCAGTGAGTAGTGAGGAGAGTAAACCACTTCCTAACCATGTTACTTAACCTCTGTGAATCTGTTTTCTACTCTATTAAATGGAGGTCAGAATAACTATGGTAATATAACGTGTAAATTTGAAGAGACAATGCATAAATTGTGCTTAAATAGTACTTGGTATTGTTTAAGAATGAATATTTGCTCTTTTGGACTAATGGGGCCAAAACAATTAGAGTAAAAATATAAAATATTACCACATTTTTAAAACAATTATGCAAATCAGCAACATATCTCTCCATAGTGGATTATATGGCTGTGGTATTTAAATTATTTAGATGAGCTACACAATCTTAAAAAATGCAAAGAACAGAGTCTTAAATTTTAGTGTATATGAATATCTCCTAGAAAGTTTGTTCAACTGATAAGATCTTAGGTAAAGTGCAGAAATTTGTACTTGGAGAAACACTAATACAAAATCAAGCCTCGTTATTTCATAATATAGTACAATGAATAAATGTAATTGTTCTACTTGAACTGCTGCTGTTTCTATTTTGTGACTCAAGTAATTGGAGCTAATAAAGTGACATTTCTTTTATTCACTATTCTATAATTGAGAGTTTTCATGAATTTAGATAGAGCTGGAAAAATCATATTATTAGTGAAGTTTTGCTATGGGTCCAAATTCTGTATCATTTAATACCTAAAGTATTTAATAATTGTAACTTTGAAGGGTTTGAGCTATCTCTTGGAATTTAGATAATAGGATTTGTCCTGTACATAACTGTTATATTAGTAGTTTTAAAAGGTAATATGGAGGAACAGATATGGCTTCCCACATAGAAGTTCGCAGGTTCAGTCTCCGTTGCTTCCTAAAAAAAAACAAAAAAAATGAACAATGCGCAAACAAACAAAAAAAAAACAACTCAGGGGAGCTGATGTGGCTCAGTGGTTGAGCGCCGGCTTCCCACATGTGAAGTTCCAGGTTCAATCCCACACCTGGTACCTCAAAAAAAAAAAAAAAAAAGGTAACATGTGGAGCTGGTATAGCTCAGTGGTTGAGCACCTGCCTTGCATGTATGAGGTTCTGGGTTCAATCCCTGGTACCGCCTAAAAACAAAAAAAAGTAATATGCATTTCCAACTCTCGTAAATGTTTTCCCACAATGAAAATAGATTTGTCATGGGTTTTTAAAATTATATAAATACACGATCATTAAAAATATTTGAGTAATATATAAAAGAATAAAGTAGAAATTACATATCACCTAAAATTCTACCAGCCTGAGATAAAAACCATTAACCACTTAGTTACCATAAATTTATGCATCTCTTAATGAATATAAAACACACACATATATACATGTATGTGGGGTGATGTGTGTGTATATACACACACACACACACACACATAGGTATAATGTTATATAAATGAGATCATATCATACTGATTTATCTTGAACTTTTAAAATATGTTATCTTTTCTTTTGTGGGGTTTTTTGCTTGCCCCTCTTCTTCCCCTCTCATCCTCCCTCTATCTCTATACATCCCCAATTTTAAATCCTCCCATTGTCACCACATAACCAATTCATAATGTGATATTTATCTTTCTTATACAAGCACACACATGTATTTTTCACTGCTAGTTTTACAAAAAATAATCATCTTTCTGCAACTCTTTTGCATCTTTCTCTTCCCAACTGATTATAGAACTCCCTCATTCTTTTGAATCCCAGCTCAACCCATAGTATCTGTGACTTAGGCAAATCATTCTGTTCCTGAGTTCTCATCTATAAAATGGGAATAATTATAGTACTTACTTCGTTAGGATGTTATCAGGAATAATAAGTTAATACATACAGAATGCTTAGAACAGCACCTTGTACAAAGTAAGCTCCATAAAAGTGTTAACTATTACTATTTGTAATAACTGCAAAATAGTACTTCATGATATAGATGTATCAAAATGTACTCAACTGGAAAACTCCTATTGAAATAATGAATCTAGGCAACCATCATCAGTGGATGCTAAACCCTTTGGGTGAATGGCAGATGGGTGAAAAGCAGACATTTAATGTTAACATTAATGTGTTAGCATTGAAATGTGGGACAGTCAGACATTATGTGCCTATGGATGTGGTATAACAGGAAGTAGTTAACACCATCTGTGTAGTATTCTTATCCAAATAATTTAACTACAATATGATTAAACTTCAGTATCTAACAACTGACCAGTTCACAAGGAATCAAGCAATATGTTGAATGACACCATGAGAATACAAACAACCAAATGTATTTGTGTGTTTTATATTTATTAATATTAATACAAAATGCTAGAAAACAAATGGCCAAGTTTTTTCAACAAATAAATGGCAGGGAAAAAAAAGGGAGGGAGGGAGAACTCTTACAGGTGAAAAGAGACTTGACAAACTTACCAATCAAAATGCAATGTCTGGATTCTGATTCAAACAAATCAAGTATGAAAAATAGGCATTTGTTTAATCAAAGAGAAAATTTGAACACCAAGTGGGTAGTAGATGATATTAAAGAATTACCACTAATTTCCCTAGGTTTAATAAGGAGTGTGTGTATATATATATATATATATATATATATGTAAAGAATCCTTATCTGATGTACTTATGGATGAAATATATAAAGCTAGGGTATATTTCTAGATAGACCAGGAAAGAAAAAAAGTAGAGAGATGGATAGATAAAATAAGACTGGGAAAAATGTTGATAATTTTTTTGTGTGGGACTAATGGATTCATAGGGGTATGTTATACTATGTTCTCTACCTTTATGTATTTTTGAAATTTTCTATAATAACGGGATTTCTCTTTAAAAATTTATTCAAATATTCCCATATTCAGAGGCCTTTACTTTGCTTCCAAGTTTTTAATATAGGAAACATGCTATAATCATATATTTTTGTGTATATAGTATTACATACTAATGCTTTTACATCTACAGGGTAGATTTCCAAGAGTAGAATTGCACCTCAAAGGCTATGTATACATTTTTTTTTTTTTAACATCCATTGCCACATTTCTCTCCAAAAAAACCTGTAACCTTTTACAATTCCACCAAAAATGTATATAATTTTACCTTTCTTGCTTACCAATATTTATGGTAACTTCACTTTTAAAGTTTAACAATGCAATGGATGTAAAATGATATAGCTAATTTTTTCTTCTAATATGCATTTTTTCTAACTACAAGGGATGTTCAGCATAGTTTTTGCATCTAACAGTCATTTAGATTTGTTTCTCTGTAAATTGCTTTTTAACATTTTTATTCTTTTTCTACTAGATTTTTTTGTTTTGTTTTCTGGTTGTTAACTTTTACGAGTTCTTTTTCTCTTTTAGACAATAACTTTTTATCTATCATATGTGTTCAAATATGTTTTTATTATCTATAATTTGTCTACTGAATTTGTTTATGGTACATTTTTTCCAGGCAATACATGTACATTTATAGAAATAAATAAATCTCTCTTCCCTTTAAATTATTTTTGTTTCCCATCTTTGAAAAAATGTTCCCTCCAGAGTTTAGAGGTTATACATATAGTCTCCAAATTTTCTTCTAAAATTTATTATTTAATTTTTTTAACCTCACATATACCCATCAAGAATGTATTAATAAACCTGGTAAAAGCTTTATCTGTTTTATCAATCTTTACAAGAATCAGATTTGGATTTCTTTATTGTACCTATAATTGTTTTTAATTTGTAAATTTCAGCTTTTAGCTTTAATCATTCCCTTCACCTAATTCCTTTTGATTTTGTTGTTATTTTAAAATACTTTGAGATGGATACTAAGTTCCTCTATTTATATCTTTAACAAAAAGAGCATTTAAGGCTAAATAGATTCTCTTGAATATATTTGCAGCATACCATAGGCTTTGAAATGTTCGGTTTATTTCTGAGTAATTTGTAATTAAGTTTTTATTTTCTCCTTGAGATAAGGATTACTTGAGTGTGTTACTTAATTTCCAAGCAATTAGAATTTTAAGGTCAAATTTCATTAATTTCAAATTTTATTGTATTACAAGAAGAGAATGTAAAATGAAAACCTCTCTCATTTTAAAATATATATATAAAGTTTCATTTGTAGTAAAGAATCTGTTTAGAACATGTGAAATTAGTTTATTTTTTGAATTATCTAAATACACCTATATATAAACACACACACCATATATTCTATATAATCAAATGTGTTTATTGTCCTCAACTTTTCTATATCTATGTGGTTTTTTAATAGTCAAATCCATTTCTTAAAAATGTATATTAAAATCTTCCCCTGTAATTGTATTTTTGTCAGGCTGTCCTTACAGTTTTGATTTTATGTGCATTTTTGGATTTTTTTTGCTGCTGCATTGTTTGGTGCAAAAAGGTTTATTGTACATTTAATCACTAAAATAGATCCCCTTTAACTTAAATTCCAAATTTAGTTTTCATTTGCCTGGTGACTTTTCAATTATCCCTTTATTTTTCACCTTTTTAAATCAATTAAGTGTTTCTTGTAAAAACATATAGCTGGTTGGTAAGCTGAATTAAGTACCCCAACACATACAATCCATGTCCCTGTGGATGTGACCCCATTGTAAATAGGACTTTTTGAACATGATATTTTTAGTTAAAGTGCAGCCAAGTGAAGCAAGTTGAGCCTTAGTGTGAATTACTGGAGGCTTTATAAAGAGAAGGCCACAGGGAGAAGCAGGTAGAAACCAGACACAGAAAGGAAAGGGCATCACCAGGAGACAGGAGGCAGAGAAAAGCCAAAGAAACCCAAGGACTGCCGGCAGTCACTACCAGAATCCTACAGACTTTGGGGAGAAAGCATCACCTTGCTGATGCCTTGATTTTGGACTTCTAGCCTCAAAACCATGAGTCAATAAATTCCAGTTGTTTACGGCAAAATCATTTGTGTTATTTGTGATAGCAGCTACATCAAACAGACAACTTGGTTTTATTTTTTAAAGCAATTTCTATTTTTAAATTCAATTTCATTCTTTGAGTAAGAAAATTCAGCCCATTCATATTTAGGTAATAACTGATATACTTGATTTTGTTTCTTTCATCTTACTTTGTTTCCTGCATACTTCATTATTTCTCTTTTTCCTTAATCTTGTCCTTACTTTTTCTGGTTTTAAAGTTACTATTCCTGTTTTGTCTTTGTTAATTTAAAGTTCTAGTTTATTTATGTATTCTAACACTTGTCACTGTCCTTTTTGAAACATTCATACTCAAACACATATCTCACTTAAAGTATGAATAGAAGATACCAATTATTTCCTTGTTTATAAGAAATAAAGATGCCATGTTTTCCAACTGCCCCCTTCACCCAAATAAAATGAGAATTTAGCATGTTTTTGCTTCCCAGAATATACCACTAGCGAAACAATCCCTAACTTTACTGAGATGGCTTAGCACATGTTGTGCCAGACTACTATGAAGATTTACTAGAAATATATGACCTAGTAAGAGAATTCTGCTGGCTCACTCACTCTGTCTCATCTATCTATACCTACCTATCTACCCAACTTTCTATTCATCCAGCTGCCTATTCAACTATCTATCATCCATCAATCAAACTTCTTACAATTTTTTCCTCTTTATCCTCCCTTATCACAGGAACCTCTCCTGACCATTGTCTTCACATAGGATAAGGAGATATAGATTGTTTCCATTCCTGAAGCTAAGCAGAAATTATTCCTCCTCTCTGGCAGGTGACATCTAGTCTAGATTACTATCCTTTCCTTTCAGTTTTTTGTGGCTGTGACTCTGCCAGCATTCTGCTGATGAAAAGTTCAATGTCAATCTGATTTTTTCCCTTTGGTAAGCAATTTCTTTTTTCTATCTGCAGTTTGTAAAATGTTTTCTTTATTCTTGGAATTCAGAGATTTTATCACAGTACATTTAGATCTATCTTTCCCTCCTCAGTTCTGCATAGAATTTGCTAAATCCCTTCAATTTGTAGACTCCAGTGTATCATAAGAAGAGGAAATTTTATTCTATTGCTTTTATTTCCCTATATCCATATATTCCTTTTTCTTCATCTAGAATTCTTCTTATGTGAATTTTAGGATTCTTGAATCTATTAACTTTTCCCAACATAATATCCAGGTCTTTGTATCTTTTTCATATTTTCTTCAAGGCCACTAATTCAAGTCTCATCAGTGATGGTTTTCTCCTCAAAATCATCTATTACCTCTTTTAGTTCAAACACCAAGTTTCTCAATTTCAAAATAAAAAAAAAGTTACTCTGTTATCTCCCAAAATCCCCTCCAGCAGCTAAAAGCAACAATTGGTGAGATTTTTATTTTTCTCAGTGGGTCCAGCTGCTAATTTACCTTAGTGGTAAATGGGTGTAGTTCTCTCTGCTTCTGTAGAATCCTCACACTTTAATCACCTGGGATTCTTGTTAAAATCCAGATTCTGATTCAATAGGTTTGAAGTATGACTTAAGATTATTTATTTTCATTAAGCTTCCATGTAATGCCAGTATTACTGGGTCAAGGCCACACTATGGCTAGCAAGGGACTAGCCTATAGCAGCCAGCAGGTTGTCAATCTCAAGAGGAAGCATAACGAAAACTTTCTGCGTACAATCTCCTAATATACGCAAAAGCTAGCACATTCTAAGTCTTAGAGTTGGAAAGGATCTCGTATCATCTGTTTGGCTATCCCTGCTGGATGGGGGCAAATCAACAAGTCTTCCTAGAAATACTGTCCTTTTATAATGGGGATCTGTGGATCTCTATAGGACAAGCTTCTCTAGGCATCACAGAACTTTGATCAACCTTGTAGCTCTCCATTATTGGTCTCCAGAAGCAAAAAACCTAAGACCAAAAGATATAAAGGACTTGCTTCATTTCTCTCCATCTGTTCTCAGGAGAGCCAAGTCCAGCTTCATACTTTCCTGAGTCCCTATCAGTTGGCCCAACAGCTGCTTCACCCAGGAGAGGTAGTTTGCTCTTGATTTGGATTTGGGGAACAGGTTCAAGCTTCCGTCTCCACAAAAATGCCTCTCGTATTTTTTAAACCAGGAAGTACTTTTCATAATAAAATATATACATAATAACTGTGACACTGATCTAGAATGCTTCCGTAAAGACCTTAAATTTTAAGCAGGAAAAGGAAGGGTAAGATCAGATGAAATTATATCACAGAGCCACAGGGAAAAAGAGTTAGTATGCTATTAACATTTCACTGAAGAAAGTCAAGATGATATTTTTTACCTTGAAATTCTGAACAAAGAAAAAATATATAAGTAAGTAGAAATCGAAAAGCTTACAAATCTCCATATTCTTTAGTCCAATTTCTTCCATGGGAGGATTCTGAGATTGTTGGACATATGGGTAAATGAAAATGAAGTTTGTACATTGGGTTTTTCCCTCCATATTCTCCAGGGAGAATGGAGTCATTTTTGTACCTTTCCTTGAAATAAATAGTGCCATAAATGAGGAAGCCAAACATAAATTCTGTGCAAATGCTAGCAGTCTTATTTTATGTCTGCTCATTCTTGGAGATGCCCAGATATAATTTATAAGGTATTTTCTCTTTCTCCCCAAAATCAGAGCTATATTTTTTTATACTTATAATAATTGTTTAAGCCAACAGTGGTGTACTTTCCATAGGAACCATTTTTACCCTGTTTTAATAAGGTTAGCTTGCATGGAATGCAGGGGAACAGAGCAGCTTCAGGCAAAATAAATGTGGCTGCTATGAAGCAAGAAAAGTCTCCATTCCTAAGGAGCTGTGCCTTTAACAGTGTGACCTAATGGAAGAGCTCCAGACATAAAAACTCAGCCTTCCCAAAGCAGGAAGCTTTCATTCTTCTGTAACTGCCTGGTGAGAAAAACTCCCAGAGAGACTGTAAAAGAGCAGTGGTAGTGTCATTATCATTCCTGTGTAAAGGAAAAACCTTTTATGTCTAAGGTAATTTCTTCTGTTTTATAAGGTATCTTTGCTTGAAAATTTTTAAAGATGATCTCAGAACTCTGCTTCTAACCAATACACCAGCTCTAATACAGTAAATACTCAATCCCTGCTCCTCGATGAAACTAATTATATTCTTATAAAAGTTCAAAAGATCATTTGTTTACAGCCTTGATACTACCTCTGGGATACGATGGCACATATGTGAACCAATAGCAAAGCAGTAAAATTTCATGAGCCTGCAATCTTGAGGACTCGTGTTATGCTATATTTCACCTACCATGTTGGGGAGATAATTGTAAGACTACAGATCTGGAAAGAACCCCTAGAGATTAATAGATTCACAAATTTTCCCAAAAATAATCTCCTTGCCTTTCAAGACTGATGGTAGGTTGTTTTCTTCATAAACATATTCAAGGACAGAGCACCCACAATTTTCAAGTTTTTTATCATCTCATATACCCCCCACACATGTACACACACAGTTTACCCTATTATTAACATTTTGCATTAGTGTAGTTCCTTTGTTAGCATTCATGAAACAATATTATTATAATTATGCTATTAACTTTATCCCACTCTTTACATTAAGGTTCATTCTTTGTATTGCACAGTTCTATGGGTTTTGTGTGCATGTGTGTGTGTGTGTATGTGAGGATGTGGAGAAATAGGAATACTTGTACACTGTTGGAAAGACTGTAAAATGGTACAGCCACTGTGGAAAACAGTATGACAACTCCTCAGAAAGTTAACAAAATTACCATATGACCCAGCAAGCCCACTTCTAGGTATATACCCAAAATAATTGAAAGCAGAGACTCAAACAGATATTTGCACACCAATGTACATAGTGGCATTATTCACAATTGCCAAAAGGTGGAAGCAACCCAAGAGTCCATCAGCAGATGAATGGATAGATAAAATATGTAATATACATACAATTGGTAGATATCATGTTGAGTTAAGTAAGCCAGACAGAAAAGGACACATACTCTATAATCTCTCTTATATGAATTAAGCAGAATATGCATATTTATAAAGCCAGAAACTAGAATATAGGTTACCAGGGGAATGGGGAGTTAATGTTTAATTGAAATAGAGTTTCTCTTTGGGGTGATAGAAAAGTTTGGCAATGGATGATGGGGATGAAGGCACAATTTTGCATATGTAAATGGTATATCCAAAATGGGGGTGAAATTTAGGCTGTATATGTCACCACACATGCACATAAAATCTCATTTATTTTAATAATATTATTTCAAAAACTGTAGGACTTTTATTTTCTAAGGGTACCTGTGGCAGTTTGGTATTGTTTATGAATTCCAAAAATAGATACTGGATTGTGTTTGTAAACTGGTCTGTTCCTCTGGGCATATTAGATTGTATTGGACTCAGAGGTTTTACTTTTACTTTATTAAATCAAGATCAGGGCTTTTATTTGACCATGTCATTAGGGTGACTTGGTTTGAGTCCCTGCCTACAGCTAGCCTACAGCTGTGCACTATGTAAATGGATGCTCAATTAAAGACAGAGAAGGAAGTAAATGCATGGAGGAGAAAACAGAGGAAGAGAGACAGTTTATTAGACAGGATCCTGTGGCCCTGGGAAGAGAGATAGGCCTGATAGTCTACAGCTGACCCTGTGAAGAGAACAGAGCAGCTGAGCCTGGAAAGAAATGAGCCCCGGGAAGAGATGCAGGTCTTATGCCAGCCTACAGCTGAGATCAGAAGAAGCTGTGTTCACAGAGCTTTAAGAGGAAAGAGGAAGTCTGAACGCTTGCAGACATTGCCCGCCATCTTGCATCAACATGTGGCAACAGACTTTGGATAAGAAAGTACCTCTTAAGTAACCTTGAGTTGTACTCTTTAGGGCCTAGTGACTATAAGCTTCTACCCCAAATAAATACCCTTTATAAAAGCCAACCGATTTCTGGTATTTTGCACCAGCACCCCATTGAATGACTAATACAGAACCAAAGACATGTAATTTCTAAATGCCAAAATATTAGAGATCATATATTAGTTTTTAAAATGAGGAAACTGAGTCTTGAAGAAAGTGAATTAGAACTTGGTCTTCTGACTGCTAACCCAATGTTCTTTCCAATAAAACATGCTACCTCAAAAGTGACCAAAAAAATATAGTGAAAAAAATGAAAAAAATATTAATAGTGCATGCAATAGTATTTTAAAATACCTTCATCCATTATTATTTACAGTGACTTTGTCTTTCAATTTTTACATATTTTAATTTTTATATTATATATTACCTTATAGGTACAGTATATATGAAGGAAAAAAAAGAGAAAAGAATGGTAAAGGAGCATGTAAATGCAACATGTTTTTTAAAGGTATGCTGCAATTGGGTAACAAATTTTCATGAATAAAGAGAAAATTGTTTAATTTGTTTAATGCAAAATGAAGAAAATGAATTAGATGATTTCTAAGTTCCCTTCCGGTTTTAATACTATTTGAATGCAAGTTTCTCTAGTGCTTTCAATTCTAAATGTTACTTACCATAGTCACATGAAAATATCCAGGGCTTCATGATGTGTACCTTTTGAACTTTACAATTTGGTGGAGTGATAGTCATAGAAAAGATCTCTCTGAATCCAGTCTGTGTTTCATTAATGTTATTGGTTTGGGGGTTGCAATTATAATCTTATATTTTATGTTTCCCAGTTCTTTTTTCTTTTTGAGGTCTGGCTAAAGAATTTTTGAGAAATCAAGGTTAATCAATCCATCAGCGATCAGAATGACAATCATCTCTGCAAATTACAATTCCTTTTAATACTTCAAATTTCTTCTCCCACCCTAAGAAATACACTATAATTTCAATGACATACCATTTATAAACAGAACACAGGAATGAATGGAGCTTGGGGAATGGATAAGAATTTGTCTTTGTAAAATGAGGCTCTCAGGTTGCTCATTCTTATGATAATCTGCACTGAATGAATACTGTTGTGAGTCTCTTGCATCTTGCAGCAGGATTTCTTCCTCTTAAACTCAAATCTAAGAATAGAATAGTATCTCATCCCTATGGTATGAGGACAAAGACTAGAATCAACAATGTCAAAATCATCACAACCTCCTTCAATTTTATCCCACTCTATAAACCATCAACTTCAATTCAACCCATTAATCCCCTTACTGCCAACAGATGACCTAATCTTATAATGTTGCTGTAATGGAACCACCTGAAATTCTCTACCACTACCGATTCTATTTTTAAGCATTATACAGAGAGGAAGCAGCCAGAGTTTGAAAATCAGACAGATCTACCCACCTCCATTACTAACTAGGCAACTTTGTATAAATACTACATTTCTCTGATCCTCAGTTTCCTTAAAATGGGAATAATAATACTTTTCTCATAGGATGTTGAAAGGGTTCAAGTATTTTTCTCCATTTAAATGTGTTTAAGTAGCTTTAATAAGCACATCATAGCTACTCAATAAATGGTTATTATGCTTTTTATCTCTGACTATAAAGTGTATTTCCTCCTTAACAAGGCTAACTTCTCCATCAAATGTCCTCTACTTCTGCTCAGCTGTTTAATCCTTATTAGAAGGTTTACAAGCATGTTCAGGTATACCTTTTTAGTGTAAAGTTCAGCGAGTTTTGACAAATGTAAACTGTCATGTAACCACCACCACAAAAAAGATAAAGAACTGTTCTATCACGTTCCAAAATTCACTTGAGGCCTTCCCTGCACCATCCCCAGCCCCATCTTCCCCCCAGCTATTGGCAATCACTGATCTGTTAATTGTCCTTTATTTTCGATTTTGCAAATATGTCCTTGAAATGGTTTCATACAGTATGTAGCCTTTTGACTCTAACTTCTTTTCACTTATCATAATTAATTTGAGATACATGTTGTTTGTATCAGTCATTTGTTCCTTTTTAAGTAGTATTCTATACTTTGGATGCCCAATAGCATGTTCATCCATTTTCCATATGAGGGGTATTTGGGTTGTTTCTAGTTTGGGCAATTACAAATAAACCAATGCTGAGTTTTAACCTTTGTTTTTCAAATTATACTTCAATTTTATCTTTAACTCTCTGAGTTTGACAAGCAGTTGCCTTCTGTTCCTACAAATCCATGAATTCATGGAATCTATTAGAGTCTCTTTCATTCCTGCTCACAAACTGCCAGTTTCTCCCTGAGCTAGTCTTCTTGTAGTATATTGCCAGACTCAGGCTATGGCCATCAAAACATGCTACTATTATTCTATTTTCTTATTTTTCACCCTAGGATCAAAAGTTCATTAGATGCAAAACCTGTGGTAACACATTATTGTACCAAAAGTTTTGCCAGTGAAGAGCATGGAGAAATACTCTAGCCTCCAATAATAACTTTCTTCTCACCTGTTTCCCAGACTTCATGCCAATGCTAAAATTTTTTTTATTACAATACCCTGGCAATTGTAGGCACCGATTTTTACATTAATCGAGTTATACTGTGGTAGAAAACTCACCTCAAATCTGTCAGCTTTACACAATAAAAATATACTTTTCCCTTGTGTTGCAATTTGACAGAGGCTCATCTCAAATGCACTTCCATTATCACTGAAACAGCAGGAAAGGAAAGGCAATGGCAAATTGTGCACTGACTGCCTAGAATAGACACACGTTACTTCCATCTGGAAGTGACACCTGCCACTTCTGCTTACATCTCATTGGCCAAAGTATGTCATAGGCCACACCTAACTTCAAAGGTGATGGGGAAATACAATTTTACCATGTGCTCAAAAGTAGAGGGCTAGAAATACAGAGTGGAGAGCACAAATGTCTACCATAGAATCTAATTTTTCCCTGAACAGTTAGGCAATTTTTCTAACCTCATTTTTAAAGAATACATGGCTTGCCCAGGAATTTTAAGTGTTACCTTTGCCATCTACTGAATTCTTATATGTAATGAGCCTGTTACTGAACTCTATTTTATTCCATTTAGCTCTTTGTTGCTTCCTATAACGGTACCTTGAGTTTTTAATGACCATAGCTGTTCAAAATACTTTTATAGTGGTTGGGCAGATCCTTCTTCGCTGTTCCTCTACTTCACAATTTTTTATTGGCTCTTCTCACACATTTGTTCTTTATGACTCATTTTATCAATCCTAAGTAATAAATGAATAAAAATAATCCAACAGTAAGTAAATACATATAAATAAAGCATGACTGTCCCTCTTCACTCCCCTATTCCATTCCCTTTCTCCTGTTAAGAAGTAATCATTGCTCTGTAATCTTCTAGTCCTTTTTCTATATATGTTCACACATATTTTTGCATATTTACATGTTGGTTTGCTGGATTAATATTTTTTAACATAAATATGATCATACTATATATATTGTTGTAACTTTTCTTATTTAATTCTGTTGTAGTATTAAATTTCAATACTTTGAAATTTGTTGATGTTGTTTTATGGATGAACATCTTAATGATGTTCCATGTACAATTGATGTCCATTCTAAAATTGTTGGATGTAGTGCTTTGTAAATGTAAATTATATTGAGTTGATTGATAGTGTTATTCAAATCTTCTATACTCTTACTGATGTTTTATCAATTTGTTCTATCAATTACTGAGAAATGTATTAAAATCTCCAACATTGGTGATTTATCTATCTCTCCCTTTAATTCTGTCAATTTTCACTTCATGTAGTTTAAAGTATTGTTATTAGGTGCATTCACTTTAGGTTTGTTATGTATTCTTGATGAATTGACCCTTTTGTGATATAAAACGACCCTCTTTATGTCTGGTAATGCTGCTTGTCTTGAAGTCAATTTCGTCTGACATTTTAATATAGCACCAAGGTTTCATATGCTTCATGTCTGCATGATGTATCTTTTTCAACCTTTATGTTCAATCTGTGTCGTTTACAGCAGATCTCTTATAGGCAGTAAATAGTTGGGTTTTGCTGTTTTAGGCCATCTGATAAATTCTGCCTTTAAATGAGTGATATACTGAGATTAGATCTATCATATTTCCATTTGCTTTCTATTTGTCCCTTCTGCTTTTTGATTCTTTGTTCCTCTTTTTCTGTCTTCTTTTGCATTAATACGTTTTGTTTAATATCCCATACTATCTCTTCTATTGGATGTTTAGCTTATACATCTCTGAGTTTTTTAGGGGTCATGTTTCCTCTAGGGGTTACAATATACATCCTTAGTTAATCATAGTCTTCCTGAATTAATATTATATCACGTCATAGATAATGAAAGAAACAGATTAAATTCTATTTTTACCCTCTCCTTTGTGATGTTATCTTTTATTTTACATATGCAAATGTTATAAACATCACAATATTATTATTTTTATTAGTCTATTGACTTGTAAACAATTTAAGTAAATAAAAGATACTGTTTTATATTTATCTGTGTGTTTAATATTTCCAGTATTCATTCCTTCCTATAAATCTGAATTTGCATCTGGTATCAATTTCCTCAGTCTGAAGAATTTCCTTTAGCATATCTTGTAGTGTGGCAAATTCTTCTGGCAACAAATTTTCTCAGCTATCATTTATCTGAAAATGTCATTATTCTGTCTTCATTTTCAAAAGTTATTTTGGTGGATATAGAATTCTAGATGAGACTTCCACTTATGGCCATGAGGGAATAAGACTGCCTAGAACTACCCTCTTCTGAAAATTAGAAACTGGACAAAATATAGGAAACAACTTGTTTCATTTTGACAGAGGGCTGCCAATGCAAATTATCAGAAATGGGTTGGCTTCTATAAAGGGGATTTATTTGGTGTAAAAGCTGACAGTTCTGAGGCCATGAAATACCCAAATTAAGACATCAGCAGAGATGCTTTCTCACAAAAGTCATCTGCCACACGGTGAAACAAGATGGCTGACAATCTCTGCCAAGGTCTCTGCCTTCCCCTCCAGAATCTCATCTTCCAGAGCTCAGCTGAGGGCAACCAGGCATACGGCTTGTTTCCTTCAAAGCCTCCTCTATCGGTTTCAGCTGCTGTGCTTTCTTCCTAAGTTCAGCTGCAAGCTATCAGGCATATGACTCACCTCTCCCTGGGCTTCAGCTCTTTGAGCCTCTCCGGGGCTTCTCTCCTTGCAGCTCAGCTATGGGCAAAAGTGGAGTCCTTTCTCTCACATTGCAGGATCAATCATGGTGGCCCCCTTTTTCTGTGTCTCTATTTTTTATCAGACCCAGCAAGAGGGTGGAGATTCTACCTGAGTTACGCCTCCCTGACATAGTCCAATTGAAAGGTTCTCACATCCCTAGGAATGAATTATTTCACAAACATAATCTTTCTTTTTTCGGCATTCATAAGATAATTTCAAACTGCCAAACACTATTTTCAGATAATGGAAAACAGGTAGCACAAGACTGTGGTCCCTGAAAAAAAAGGAAACAAATGAGTTGTGCCCTTTCATGGCCTAGACTTTCTGACTGGAAGTTAATCCCAGATTTTGGCTCAGGGAGGGGAAACTCAAAAAAGGAGTCCAGCAATTTCCCTGTATTGAGGAGACCATTCAGCTAGAATTTTCAGCTAGCGTTCAGAGAGTGTAAGTGGCTAGAATTTGTAAGAAGCTACATAGAAAATAAGTTTCAGCAATCTGCATGGGGTCCTATTGAGTCTTTTGATGTATTCCTATCTATGCATTGTTAAGGTAAAATCCCACAAAGTTGGACAAAAGCAACTTCTGAGGAAAAAATGATTAGCTGTAAGACAAACAATTCCCAGAGCTCACAAAGGTCTTGGAATTGTTTGAGTGATCTCTTGCCAGAGGGAAGCTCATTGAATTCACAGTAGTTTCAAGAGAGATCCCAGAATAGTCATTATTTAAGAAGTAGAGGTAAATTAGCTATAGAACAAAGGATACACTAGATTCACTCTAAATAAATTATAAAAGCAAACTTGCTGAAATGATTAAAGTATTCCCCAATTAACTTAACTGCCAGCCGGAAAAATACAACATTCTTTAAAAAGAACACATCCAAATCCATCATTCAACTCATAAAATCGCATTGTCCAGCATCAAATTAAAAGATTACTAGACTAAAAATAAGGAGAAAAGTTTGACCCATTGAGACAGATCCAGAAATGACACAGATATTAGAATTAGCAGAATAGGACATTAAAAGAGCTAGTATATAAGCTTCACATGCTCAAGGATATAGAGGAAAACATGAAATGAAAGAAATTTTAAATATCCAAAGACCCAAATTAAATGTCTGGTGGTGAAGAATACAATGTAAAATGAAGAATTCTAAAATGAATATCTTTTTCTTTCAGCACTTTGAAGATGTCACTCAATTGTTTTCTGGCCTACTTTTCTTATATAAAAAGCCAGTTGTCATTCTAATTATTCTTCTTCTGTATGTAATGAGTGTTCTTTTTTTCTCTCGCTGCTTATGAGAGTCTGTCTTTATCTTTTCAGACTATTATATGCCTCTGTGTAGATTTCTTTATATTTGTCTTTTTTGAGTTTCATTGGAACTGTGAGTTGCTATGTGTTTGGTTTTGCTTGTTTTTATTTAATTTGGACATTTTTTCATTGTTATTTTCTCATTCTGGGGACTCTGGTAACATGTATATTACATTCCTTTTTACTGTCCCATTGGTCTTTAGAGTTCTGTTCATTTTATTTAACTTTTTTTTTCTCTGTGCCTCAGTTAGAATAATTTCTGTAGACCTATCTTCAACTACACTGACCCTTTTCAATGTTTCCAATATTCTGGTATTCTCATTTAATGAATTTCTTATTTCAGACATTTTATTTTTCAGTTCTAGGATTTACAGTTTGTTTTTTGTTGTTTCCAGTTTCTCCTGAAATTCCTCATATTTCACTCACTATATGTATATTTTCTCATAGCATTTTCAATCTGTGGGTATGTTTCTATTGACTAATTTTTCTCTCGAGTGTGTTTCATATTTCTCTCTCTCTCTCTTTCTCTCTCTCTCTAGCTCTTTCTTTCTCCCTCTTCGCATGTATAAATTTGATAATGCATACTAGCTGTAAGGATGATATATAGTAAAGACTAGATTGTTATTTTCCTTTGAAAAATATCAAGTTATGTTCTAGCAGGCAGTTAAATTAGTGATTGATTGCTTTGATATATTAGAGGCTTCGTTTTAGGCTTTAGTAGTTGGATATATTTCAGGTCTTCTTTTAATCCTAGGTAAAATCCTTTATCCCTGGAGTATCATCATATCTCTTAGGCATTACCCTTCTAAGTTTCTAATGGAAAGCCCAACATGCTTACCAATCCTTTCTAACTTGCCAAGACACAACCTTCAAGCTCTGTCTTCTCTGTACTGGGAAGTTGCTGAAATTTCTGCTAATCTCTTTCAGCCTAGATTTTGTTTATCCTTGGGATTCTTTGGAGTCTTCCCCATCACTGTGCAATATGGGGATTAGCAAAAGCCTTGTGAAGAATTCACATGCTTTCTTCCTGAAGACTGGATACCAACAACCCTTGACTCCTCTGCCATGTGGCAAGATACCTGGTAGTGTCTGCTGATCTCTACCTTCTCTTCCGGGTTTTGTTGCTTTCAGCATTTTGCCTCTGTGGCTTTCTCTCTCTTTGTCTTTATTCACCCATTTACAAAGGACTTCAGTAAGAGGATTAAAACCCATCCTGAGTGAGGTGGGTCACACCTTAACTGAAGTAGCCTCATCAAAATAGCCTACTTACAACTGGTCCACAGAAATGGATTCACTTTAAGAATATAATTTTCTGGAGTACATACTGTTTCAAACCACCACATTATCATAATACCTTGTCTTCACCTAATTGACAAATACTTAAAATCATCAACATTGTTTCTACCTGTCAAAATACTCCCACCTATCTATTGAACTTCATATCCAGCTCAACCCCATGAAATATTTCCATAATCACCCTTTAGTTTAGACACTTTTCTCCCCTGGTTCATTTTCTGCCATTTTATATATACAGTTTTTAAAATACAACCCAATTCAATTCACCTATCCCCCTGGTCTCTGACTAAACTTTGCTTTATGAACACTGCTGATAATTGTTAACTGTTAAAAATTCATGGTGTTCAGCCTCAACTGTATCCTCTATATTTTCAGCGCTTCTCAGGTATCCTCTATATTTTCTGTGGTTGCTTTCTCTTTAACTCTCAGCAATAAACACCACAAACGTTCTTTATTATCTTCAAACTACTAAGATACTTTTTCCAGTCTCACTTTCAGAACATGATCTCAGTCATTACTTTATGTAAAACAGTAGCCAAACCTTCCTCAATTTCCTGCCACTCAACTTTTATTTTTCACGTCTCCAGACTTTATTAAAACTAATGGTCTCCATACTTGCTTTTTTGCTCTCTCTGCTCCATCAATCACCATCTGTCATCTGTGTCTTTAACATCATGCATCCAACATCCTGTGGAACATTTAACTTCGCTCTGGCTTTTACCATACTAAATAGAGAAGAAGGAAGGAAGGGGGGGAGAGAGGGGGGGAGGGAGGGAGGAAAGAGAATAAGGAAAGAAGAGAGTTAGGGAGGACAGGAGGAAGGGAAAAGAGAGACTTCTAGACTCCAAATTCTAAATAATATGTTTGGCAGAAAAAAGGTCACAATAAACATTTGTTGAATGAATGTTGAAGAGTATTAAGTTAAAATAGTATGATAAACTCTGATTCATAAGCATGATGATGTTAAAGAAGAAAATTGTACCATCCTTCTAGAACTGTAGATATGAATCCAAATAATGTCTTAAAGGAAACACCTGACCCATTCCACCTATTTGGAGATGCCAAAGATCACATACAGACATAAAAAATAAGGTAGTATTCACATATATGTTTCCTTATCTTAAAATGCAATGAAAAAACATTGTTTTTTTCAACAGAAATAGAAAAGTTATAAAGCAGTGGAGAGCTTACTTTGTCGAATTTTAAAGAATTCCGATATATAAATTTACTTTATTTTATCTTATAAATAAATTGTTTGCATGCATTTGTATTTTATTTTATTTAGTTTATACCAGCTTTGGTTAAAAGGAAATTTTATACTTCATAAATCCTAAAAATCTTTCACTTTGTGTCAACTTTAAGAGCAGGGGTTTGCATCAGAAATATTTGACATTAGTACATGCCAAAATAGCATTCCTTCTTTAGTTGAATAATCTTTTCTAATTATTTGATTCTAATTATAAGATTTTTACTTCCAAACTCTTTGTGTTTGAAATGAAGAAAGTTTAGATTAATTATAATATTAGAAAGAAGAATTACACAATTTACTGTACATATAGATTCTTAAAAGACTTCTAACTATATTTAAGAACAGATTCCTAAAAAAAAAAAAAAAAAAAAAAAAAACAAATATACACTAAGACATGAAATTCATTATTTTATACACCAGATGTCACTGTTTCTCCACGCCAATAAAATGGACCAACATATTTTGGCAGTTAAAAAAAATCAACTTGCCCAGTAGTTCCATTCCTAGTTGTATACCCAAAAGAAATGTGTAGATAGTCACCAAAACAAAACAACACAAAATGTTCATAGTGACACTAGTGATAATATCTAAAACTGGAAACTATCCAAAGGCCAATCAAGAATAGAATGGATAAATGCTTTGAGGTTATACTCACATAATGGAATACTATGCAACAATGAGAATGGAAAATCTATATCTACACATAATGAATCTGAAAAGCATATTGAGCAGAAGAAGCCAGGAAAAAAAAGGGTATGTGTTATATGATTTCAGTTTCATAAGGTTCAAATACAAAAGGCAAAACTGACCTATGGTTCAGGACTTCAGATTGTGATTAGAAGAGGGCAGCAGGGGCTCTGAGGTACTGGTAACATTCTGTCTTATGGCCTGTTTGGTGCTTATAAGTGTTTGTTTAGTTTGTAGAAGTTCGTTAAGCTGTACATTTATGATTTATACTATTTATTTATATAGGTTCTACTTGATTTAAAAGTTTAAAAAAATTAATTCCAGCATGAAGAATTAGCTGAAACTAAGTTAATAAATCCCTTGAAGATCTACTATCTACTCAAAAATATAAGTAAAATTTGATGTTTAAATATGTTGAGTAAAAGGCAAGAATTCCTAAGCTTTTCCCTTAAGTTGTTTTCAGATGCCCCCACATTTTGGTTTGGTTTCCATGACTTCCCCTTTCTGTAGTATAAGAGAAATTTCTCCATTATTGCTGCCCATTTCATCCTACTGTGTCTCCAAGGAATGTACCCTGCATTAATCAGCCCCATTTTCCTTTATCATCAACTATTTCCTCACTACTGGGCCTATCTTAGTAGATATACATGTTCAAGTTTCTCTTTAAAAACAAATCTTTGAAACAAAATCTTTAAACACAAAAAAGCAAACTCTTCTTTCCTCCTCAACTCTTTCTAGCAAGTATGCTATCATTTTTATTCTCACAGCAAGGCTTCCTTGTCCCCATATCCTCATTTCCTAAGCACATCTCCTGTTGCAATTCATAACTCCGTGAACACTGTTCTCTCCAAGGTCCTAAAGAGTCTCCATATTACCAATAACCTTTGTATCAGCCAGAGTTTTACAGAGAAATAGAAATAATACTGTGTGTATGTGTGTGTGTTTTGGGCAGGGGGGTGGTATATTTTAAGGAATTTTCTCACAGGATTGTGATGGCTGGCAAGATCAAAATCTTCAAGGAAAGCCAACATTCTGGAAATTCTGACAAGAGTTGAAGTGGTAATCTTAAAACAATTTCTTCTCTGAGAAACCTCAGTTTTTTGCTCTTAAGATATTCAGCTGATTGGGTGAAGCCCACCCACAACGTGGAAGGTAATCTCCTTTACTTATTGTCAACTGATTTTAGATGCTAATCACATCTACAAAATACCTTCACAGAAACTTCTAGGCTAATGTTTGACCAAACAGCTGGACACCATAGCTTAATCAAGTTGACACATAAAATTAACCATCATATATAAGGTAATTCACACTATTAGTGACCACTTCTTAGATGGAGCTAAACTGTCTGGAACACAATAAGCCCTAGCCTACTGGGTAATGGTGGGAAAATCAGTCCAATATAGTAACTTTAGTCTTATGTGATAATTTTAACAGTATCATCAGGTCTCACTTTCTTTTGGCGAAAATTCCTAGTTTCTCATATTTCTGCCTCCATCCCAGGCACTTCTCCAAGATAATGTCTAGGTATGCAAAGTAAGGTATCTTTTGTTGTCTCTTAGCACTGAAGAAAAATGGAGATCCTTTAATTCACATAATGTACTTTCACTATTTTGGCACTTTCCTCTCTTCTGATTGCTTTTCCCATTAATGGCATTTGTGGTTGAAATCTACAGGGTACTGTTGTGCTGAAAATAAACAGACTTTAAAAGAAGGCAGGTGCAGAGTAAGTTTATTGAGCTAAAGTTACATTAATGCAGGAGCAGCAAAAAGAGGTTTCTGCTCAAAAGGTTGAGTTGGGGGAGCAGCTTATATAGATGCTTGAGACAAAGGGAAGGCATGGGGGAGGATTGGGGAGAGATAAGGGTGACATGATTTATTCTTGGTACGTGATTTTCATGCTTTACGAGATTGTGGGGCTGTTTGAGCAGGGTGTCCTTGAGGCCTAGTTTGTTAATCAGCAAGCAACCCTTGCTGGTGTCAGCAAAGCCTGTCTTTGTTATAGTTCTTTCTCTCAGGCTGGGGCAGGGGGGTTTTATCACCACTGCAAAAGATTATTGGTATGTCAGCTTGCTTCGATTAACCTCCATTTCTTCTTTATATCTTCCTGGGTAAAATGGAAGGTCAATCAAATCAAGATGGTTAGTAAAATCTTTTCTCATTCCAATGTCACATTCCCTCCTTTTGGTTGAGGGAGGTCTTTGATTCCCTGAGGACCAAGTATGACTAGTTTGGAGGTTTTTAGACTGCTGCTCTAAAGCTACAGGGGACAGGAGAAAAAGTCCAGTGACTTTGAGGCTTTGTACAACAAAGATGATGATGATATGGATGAAAAGTGGTCCTAGGAGAAGGATAATGATTAGCATGATCAGCGTCCAGACTAAGGAATACAACCAAAAGGTGTTATACAAAAACGCTTTCATTGATTCCCATATGTCCTTTGGTTGCTGTGTATGCTGTGAAGCCAATCTCGACAAGTCCATCTCGACTTGTCCGATGGTGTTGATCCAAGTACAACAGGATTTGTTGGCAACAGCACAGATGCCTCCTTCTTCTGCCAGTAGGTAATCTAAAGCTAACCAGTTGTCCATAGTTATGACTGTGAGGGAATTGAGAGAGGTAGTTAATCCCTGCAGGGCTTGCCTCATTTCTTGAGCTACGGCTTCAAGAGTGGCACTGAGGTTGTGGATGATGTGTTCTTGATATCCAAAACATATCCAGAGGGTAAAAGTGAAAGTCTGAGCCCTATTCCAGCAAGAATTAAACCAAAAGCCCTTTTACTTCATGTGGGAGAGGTAAAGTTATAAGGGTGGAAGTTGGAGTCTGTTACAGAACCAATTGTACATTGTCCACCAGGCTCTTCGTCAGTGAGAAGGCAAGGAAATGGTACAGGCTCTCGAGTGGTATTGCATAGGAAGGCAAAAACCTAGGGGAGACAGAGAAGTTTTTGGTCCATGAGGGAATCTGAGAGTGCTAGGGGGACACATCTTGTCCAGGGGGAGCCCTATTGACTTGTTGGGCGTTGCCGATGGTTTGAATTGGTGGTGCAGATAAAAACGTTCATGCCATAAATAAACAGGGGAAGAAAGGTTGGTTGGCAGGGAGGCAGAATGAGACTCCTGAAGGGAGGTGACTTTTCCCAGGAGAAAAACTCCATTGCTAGACCATACTAAGGACTCCCATTGGGAAAGATTGGTGCTGGAAAGACTAGGAGGGGTATTCATAAATAAAGGACTGGGCTACTTGAGGATTGTTATGACAAATCCAGCAGTCTGAGAGATTAAGCCCGGAGACAATAATTTGGGACATGTTAAGTAAGTCTAAGGTTGTTTTTCCAGTTATAGGTGGGGTGGGGGTGACAGAGGAGGAGGCAAAAGTATAACATAGGGTCACTTTAATTAAACAATGGGGTTAGGGAAGGTGATGTTTACTAAAATCTAGGTAAAGGCAGTGGAGCTAACTGCAGGGAAGAGAAGTTAACAGAGTCAACAAGCATCTAGGGCAGGGGTTAACAAGGGGTCCGTGAGCTTGAAATGAAATTCAAAAAAAAACATTATTCTTGTGGGGACGTGCTGGTGCTGGTGTGAATATTTATTTAATAATACACAGTATAGTGTGGACTCAGTAAGGGGTCCATGGTTTTCACCTGAGAGGCAAAGGGGCCTATAGAACAAAAAAGGTTAAGAACCCCTCATCTAGGAGGGTGTTCTTGCTTTGGGGAGAACTATGCACTAGTTAAGGAAAGAGACAAAAGGAATTTTAGATGTACTCAGCCCACATGCGGCATCTTGGGAGAGCTGTCTGCGTCAGATGCTGGCTGCTTCTGGACCCTGCGGAGTCGCAGGGTCAGGTCTCCGATGCTTCCAGTGGTCCACTCGGGTGATGGGGCTGGTTTTAGGTGTGATAGGTGGATCCAGGAGTCATTTCCTCAAAGCTTTGTGGCCGTGGGGTTTGTAAGGATGACTTGAAAGAATCCTTTCCACCAAGGCTCATGTCCATATTTCCAAAGATGCCATTTCCAATACACCCAATCTCCTGGCTGCACAGGTGGTGGAAAATTGGGGGAATCTGTAGAGAGACTCAGAAACATTTCTGTGGAGTTCAGAAAGAGTTTGTGAGAGTTTTTGATAGTAGGTTGCCTGCAAAGAGCTAACCTTGGCAGTTTGTGACCAGAGAAATAAGGGCATGGGTCTGCCAATAACTATCTCATAAGGGGAAAGTTGGTGAGGGCAGAAAGGGCATCCCCATAAATTCATAAGGACTAGGAGAAGAACTTTAACCCAGGGGAGAGAAAGTTGTTCAGAAGTTTCCCTAACTGTGTCTTGATTAGGCCACTGGTGCGTTCAACTAGCCCTGATGATTGAGGATGATAGGCACAGTGGAGGATAGGCAAAGTTGACAGAAGTTTAGAGAGGGATGGCACTGTAAAGTGGGTGCCATGGTCACTATGGATTTCTTGAGGGATTCCCCACCATGGGATTATCTTTTGTGCCAGAATTTTGGCTATGGATGTGGCAGTTGTTTGTCTCACAGGAAAAACTTCTACCCACTGCAAGAATATACAGACCATGACAAGGCAATACTTATATCCCAGACAAGAAGAGAGTTGGATGAATTTGTTCTGCCAGATCTCAAAAGGCCTTTGAGGTGGCAGGAACTTGCCAGGGGCAGGCCAAAAGCGTCGATTTAGGTAATATTGAGGGGAGAGGCTGCAGCTTGCAGCTGCTTCTTGAGCTGAAGATTTAAAATTTCCCCACCAATACTTCTTTGCAAGATTTTCAAGCTTATTAGGAGTCCAAAGGGTTTGAGTGTGAAGGTGAGTCATCATTGGGCAGATAAGGGTATCAGAAGGATGAGTAAACCTTTGGGGCTGACCCAACGTCCATTCTGGGAATCTTTTAGTCCCCCTTGACTCTCCAGATTTTTGAGATCCAGGGTGAGCATAGTCTGCTGGGTTTGTACAATGTCATTTAAGGACGGCCTTTGAGGGGCCATCGGCACAGCGTGGAAGGGGCAGGCAAGCTGGTTTGGCAGTTTCCAATAGCTTACGAGGTGATCCATAACTGCACCTTGACGAGCTGCAGTGTCCGCTAGCACTTTTCCTTGGGCTTCCTCTGAATCAGCTCTACTATGTCATGCAGTTTTCACAACCTCCCCAGCCTTGGGGAGCAAAAGACTTTGAAGAAACTCACTTATCCAAAGCTTGATTTTGATGGGCTGGTCAGAGGACATAGGAGTGTTTCCAGAGCATGCCAAAGTCTTGGGCTACTCCAAAGGCATAGCAACTATCTGTGTAACCGGTAACTGCTTTGCCTTTTGCCAAGCAGCAGGTCAGCATAACCACTGCGAGTTCTGCCTGTTCAGTTGAGGAAGCTTCAGGGAGGGGACCATATTCAATGAGTTCGGAGGTTGTTATTCCATATCCTGCAACTAGATATCCCTTTTTATTATGATAGCAGGATCCTTCTGTAAACCAGACAGAGGTTCTTTCAGAGGGGTTTCACTGAGAACTGTTCTTGGGCTGAGAATTGAGTCGAGAAGGGTGACGCAGTTATGTGGCTCAGCATCATCTTTGTCAGGCGAGTCAGGTAGGAAAGTGGCAGGGTTGTGAGTCCTAACACACTCAATTGAAATATTAGGGTTGCTTAACAGGGAGGCTTCTAGGTGTGCCAGGCAGCTTGCAGAGAGATGTTGGGTACGATGACTGTTTAGCAGTATCCATGGTATGAGGCACAAAAATTGTGAGAGAGGAGTCTAGGGTTACTTCAGAGACTTCCTGAGCCAAAGGTGCAGTGGCAATGACTGTGCTCAGGCAGAGTTACTGCTTCCAAGGTCTGGCTGTAATAGCCTATGGGTGATAGAGATCAGCATATCTTTGGGTTAATACCCCACAGGCATTTGCTCCTTTTTCATTCACAAACAGCTGGAAGGGGAGGGAATAATTTGGAAGCTAGAGGGAAGGGGGTTCGGCTTGCTACAGGAACTGGAATACTGAAAGGGCAGGATCAGAGAGTGAGAAAGGTTCAGGTTGGGAGTTTTTGAGGAAATGATAAAGGGACCGGGCAATGGAAGAAAAGGAGGGGACCCACAAATGGCAATATCCAGTGAGCCCAAGAAATGCATGGAGTTGTCCTTTGGTGGTGGGTTGGGGAAAGTTAAGGAAGGCGGCGAGGTGAGAGTGGTCTAGTGAGAGTCCTTGAGAAGAGATGATATGACCAAGGAATTTCACAGAGGGCTGGGCAAACTCAAGTTTTTCCTTAGAAGCTTTGTGCCCTTTTGACGCTAAAGACCTTAAGAGTGTTAGGGAGTCTTGAATACAGGAATCAGCAGAAGGGGAACAGAGCAGAAGATCATGAGCATACTGGAGCAGAGTTGATTTAGAAAAAGAAATATCAACAAGATCTTGTATTAGTACTTGGGAGAAATAAGAGGGGGACTCAGGATACTCTTGGAGAAGTACAGTCCAGGTGTAATGCTGATTATCCCCGGTAAATGCAAAAAGGTATTGGCTCCCTGGTGAAAGCTCTACAGAGAAGAATGCACTACAGAGGTCTACAAGTGTAAAGAATTTGGCGTGAGGGAGAACTAGATTAAGGAGCATATGTGGATTGGGAACAACAGGGTTTAAAGTATAACAATAGCATTAATGGGGCTGAGATCATGGACAAGCTGCCATCCCCACTGTTTGGTTTTTGCAAAGGGAAGATGGGGATTACATGGATTGGTGCAAGGAATGATAAGACCTTTAGCAAGTAAATTTTGAATTATCGGTCTGGCTCCCTCAATTGCCAGGGGTTATTGTGGGAGAAAGGGGAGGAAAACAGAGGGCTTTATTTGGATAATAATGGGTGGCAGGGGTACTGAGGATGTAGCCAATGTCCCTGGAGTCAGTAGCCAATAAAGCGGAGGGTACAGAAGCAAGGGGGTCAGTGGGTGGGGCTGGGGAGTCTAAAAGTGTGCAGATTAAAAGGCAAGAGGGATTTTGGGATAAGCCCGCAACTGTTAGTGAAATACTTCCCTTTGTTTGAAAATTGATAGATGCATGAAACCTGGAAAGGAAGTCTCATCCTAAATGACAGGTATCAGAGTAGGAGGAGAAGAGAAAGGGGTGAGTTCCAGGAAGGCTTTAGCGATGGAAACAGAGATAGGACAGTTGGCAATCCCCACTACGGTATAAAGCTCGTACTCCAGGGAGGTTCTCAGGGCAATAAAGTGGGATTTAGGACAGACAGGGTAGCCCCGGAGTCAATGAGGACAAAAAGGGGTTTACTGCAAATAGTCATCTGAATGAGCCCTAAAGGAGTGGCTGAGATGGTAGTAGCAGCATAGATGTTAATTTTCCAAAGCAGGATTGAACAGGGGGGAAGTCTGACTGATTTCTGGTGGAGGACTCTTGAAAAATCCCTCTTAGTGATATTTATGGGGACATTCATTTTTCCAATGCCTGGAAAGTTTGCAGTAATGACAGGCTTCTACTCTGAGGGCAGGAGGGAGGTGGCCTTGAGGGTAATTAAAAGAGGAGCTGGGTAATGGGCACCCTACTGAGACTGGAGTTGACTTAATTGTAGTTGCAGGACTTTAGTTTTTTTCTCTCTTTGCTCCAAACTGAGGGAGTCCTGAAATCAGGTAATGGTTCAAAGGAGGGCTTGAGTATCAAAAGAGTTTGCCAGTCAGCAACATTGCACATGACCAGAGTAGAGAGTTCAGGAAGAAGGCCTTCTAAGACCATGGAGTGATAATTTATGATTTAATCCTGAGTTTGCATCATAAGCTTCAGTGACTTGGGTATAATATTCATAGACAGATTCCCCTTCCTTTTGCTTTATGCCACCGACCTTTGAGAGGTTAACAGGTAGAGAGAAGGCTTTGGGGATGGAGTCTAATACAATTTTTGTTATACAATGAACTGTGTCCCAGTGCTCCTCAGGGGTCCATTGTTGTTTAAGGCAGGATTGAATATCAGATATGCCCCCTAGTAGTGAACCAGTGGAGAGCATGGCCTTGACTTTGAGTTGGGCTAATTGAAAGAAGTTGGGGATGCTTGGCTTATACATGAGACAAAGAATTTCACACTGCCAGGGAAAACTAGCTGGGTCTTCATGGGGGTTGGGGAGGCTCTTAGTGAAACTGGCCAGTTCACTTTGAGTTCAGGGAGCATATGTATAAAAGGGCACTTCCTTGAATTTATTTTCTTCATCCCAAATAGTGCAGGATTTTATTTTAAAGGGAAACTGAGGAACAAGGTTAGGGCAAGGAGGGTTAACTTCAGGGTTGAGAGGAGGGGGAAAATGATCAAGGTTAGGCAAGGGGTGGAGGTAAAGGAGTTTAGAAGGTTTGGGTGTGAAATCCAAACCACAGATTTTACTTTCAGTCTTTTCACAGAAGTCTCGAGTTTCTGCTTTAAAATCTTCGACAAGGTCGTGAGTTTCCGTCTTAAGGTTTTTCATATGATCATGAGTTTCAGTTTTAAGGTCTTTCATTTTCTTTTTAATAGATTCTAATTGGCCTTTGCACTTGCACTCTCTGGCTTCTAAAAACCTATTAAATGCATCTTGTATGAGTCAGCCAAAGAGGTGCTGATGCAAAATACCAGAAATCTGTTGGGTTTTATAAAGTGTATTTATTTGGGATAGAAGCTTACAGTTACCAGGCCATAAAGCATTAAGTTACTTCCCTCACCAAAGTCTGTTGCCACGCGTTGGAGCAAGATGGCTGCCAATGTCTACAAGGGTCCAGCCTTCTTCTTCCTCTTAAGGCTCCATGGTCCCAGCTTCTTCCAATATCAGCTGTAGGCTGGGATAAGTCTCGTCTCTCTCCCAGGGCTCCTTCCTCTCAGGGCTCAGCTGCTCTGTTTTCTCCACAAGATCAATTGTAGACTATCAGGCTCTCTCTCTTCCTGGGGCCTCTGCCGTGTCTATGGAGCCATCCCTATTCCTCTGTGTTCTTCTGTGTGTTTACTTCCTGGAGCTCCAGCATCCAAAACTCCAACTTCCTTCCTCTGCCATGTGGTTTTCTCTGTGAGTCCTCACCCACCAAGGGAGTAGGGATTCAATGTCCTACCAAAACTTTAATCATAATTTAATCAAGCGAAAGTATAACCTCTGAAGTTATTATAATCTAATATGCCCAGAGGAACAGACCAGTTCACAAACATAATCAAATATCTATTTTTGGAATTCATAAACAATATCACACTCCTGCACATCCCATTCAAGGAGTTTAGTGAAACTTTTTGATGAGCTCAACTTTTCCCTTAAGATAATTCAGTTTGGAACAATCAAACCATGCCCACTGAGGCCAGGTAAATATGGGGTCATCAGAGGTTAATTTTGTCCATTTAGTTAGAAAAGAACAAGAATTGGGCCCCAAATTAGAAAACATAAAATGAGCAGCCATTCTTTGTGGAGGCCTTTCTCAAGAATTGACAGACTGACTGTTTCCAATAGTAAGAGCTGAGAAATAGTAAAGAAACAGAAACAGAATTCTCTTACCTGACGGCCGAAAACAGAGGCCATGACAGAGGGCCCAGCTGCACTTTAGTTGAACAAATGGATTTTGACCTCAACCGCAACATGGTGGGAGTTCAAAGATGCAAAACAGGCTAACCAAATAAGCCACGCAATGAACTCAGAGAGGATGGAATGCAAAAGATTCCTGCAGTTACCTTGCTTGTCTCCAAGGCATTGCAGGCATCATCCCGGTGTCCACCTTTGGATCCCACGTCTGACAACAAGTACTGTTGTGCAGAAAATAGAAAAAAAGAAAAAAACAGGGTGCAGAGTTAGTTTATTGAGTTAAAGATGCATTAATGCAGGAGCAGCACCAAAAGAGGTTTCTGCTCAAAAGGTTGAGTTGGGGGAGCAGCTTATATGCCTGCTTGAGACAGAGGGAAAGCATGAGGGGGTGAATGGGGAGAGATAAGGGTGACATGATTTATTCTTGGTACGTGTTTTTTGCACTTTACAAGACTATGGGGCTATTTGAGCAGGGTGTCCTTGAGGCCCAGTTCATTAATCAGCAAGCAGGCCTTGCTGGAGTCAGCAAAGCCTGTCTTTGTTATAGTTCTTCCTCTTAGGCTGGGGCAGGGGGTTTTATCACCACCACCAAGGATTATTGGTATGTCAGCTTTCTTCAGTTAACCTCCGTTTCTTCTTAATACCTCCCTGGGTAAAACAGAAGCTCAAGCAAATCAACATGGTTAGTAAAATCATTTACCATTCGAATTTCACAATATAAGCAATGGTTTTCCATGAGGGCAGTAGTGCCCTCTAAGAAATGTCTAGAAATGTGTGTTGAGGTTGGGGGTGGAAGAATTAGTGCTGTTTGTCACAATGATTAGTAGATTCTATTGCTATTCCTTGGGTGGAAGTCAGGACTCTAGATGTCTTGCACAACCAAGAATCACCCCACACATCCTATATGACCTTATAATGTCCACAGACATTCCAGTAGATGAAAAGCATAACAATCCAAACCTGAAACATGAACCCTGAAATCATGCATGTGTCTCTATCACTATGTGTCACAATTACTTCTTAAGTGTCTCTAAGGCCTCAAATGCTCAGACACTCAAGACAGACAATCCTTATTGGGGTCTTAACCCAGGAAGCAGGGCATGCCTATACTCAATTCCTTTACTTCTCTCTTCCCTCTCTCCCAGGAATTATTTTTCTAGGTAGAGTGTGGCATTAGATAACACTTACTCTCCATTGCTTGGAGTTCTCACCATTACCCAAGGTTTACTGTAGAGCAAGTTGCTCTATGGTGTATTGTGGGAACACAGTCTCACACACGACAGAAACTTCAGCAAATGACTACTTTATTACTTACACAGAACAAAGGGTCCAAAAGAACAGAAAAGTTTCCATGATGACTGGTCTCTCAAGGAGGCCAACTGCTTGGGTCAGCATTGCTGGATGGCAGCTCTGCATGGCCTACTTTACAGTCCCACTTTAAGTTGGAGAGGAGAGACCCCCCCTTGTGCTGTTTGAGTGTAGAGTTTTTATACAACTGCTTGTTCCCAGTTTCCAGGCTCACCATATGGGCAGGCCTTTCATTAGATCATACTTTCCCCACACTGCAGCATGGAAACATACTGAAACATCTGCACAAAATAGGAAAGGAGGGTGGGGTAGGTGAGAGCCGGGAGGTGGCTGCTAGTTGTGTCCCTGACTTCCCCAGCACTTAACATATGCTATATTATAGATGGAGGAAAATGAAGTTAAAAAAATTTATTTTTCCAAAAGATGTATCTAGTAAATGGTAGAGTTGGAATTTGAACCCAGTCAGTCTGATTCCAAAACCAGTGCTTGTTGACATATGCTTTCCAATTTTCCTATGCAAATAGCTAAGCTGTCCTTCACAGTGATAAACACTGGGATAGAACCACATCAGTGGAGAATGGGAGTAGTATAACACCAACTGTCTCCTTCCCTGAATATGTCTTCAAAAGGTGCTGGTAGGTTGAACGATCCCAACGGCACTTCATTCAAAAGAGGAAATTTTATAAATTGTTTTGTTTTTGTTTAAAAAAAAAAAGAGAGAGAGAATATAGAATGGAACCAAATGGTGATGACAGAGTATTGCAAGGCATAATTATAAATAGGGGATATGTTTTCCTACCTACAGAGGCAA
This sequence comes from Cabassous unicinctus, assembly GCA_029593785.1. Classification (NCBI taxonomy): domain Eukaryota; kingdom Metazoa; phylum Chordata; class Mammalia; order Cingulata; family Chlamyphoridae; genus Cabassous; species Cabassous unicinctus. The sequence continues at coordinate 57,664 of JAQZBX010003984.1, forward strand.
CCCTAGAACCTACAGAGACTGTCACCACAGAGAACTAACAAGGCACTGATAGGTTTTGCAAGTGCTGAATCCAGAATAGATTTGGAGAGCAGACTTCTAGTTACCAAGAGACATGTCCTTGTTCAGTATAAATGAAGAAGCCTAGAGAAAAAAAGCAACAACAATGAATCTTGTCCATGGGCAAAGTAAAGAATTTGTCCACTTCTAAATGTTTGGATTTACTCATAAATGTTGAAATAAATATTAACTTTATATTAGAGCATACACTAATGGGACAATTATAATAATAGATACTTTATTAACCACTTACAGGCACTGTTGTCTTTTGTTTTGTTCGTATTACTGAATTTTATTTTATTTATTTAATTACTGAAATCTAATTTCCATGAGAGCAGGAAATCTGTCTTTCTTGTTTATTGTTCAGTGTCCAGAAGAGAAACTGACACAGAGGAGAGGCTCAAAAATTAAACATTTATTAAACAAGTGAATATAGATGGATGATGGAAAAGTATTCCAAGGACTTGTCCTGGGCTTTGGGATAAGGCAGGTAAAGCAGAGAGTGTTAGGGGTGAGAAAGAGTCCTGATGCCTACAAAAGGGAGGAGAGGCAGCCTCACCTTTGCCATGGCGCTGAGATGGAAATGAGTATGAACAGTTTCACTGCCCTGAGAAAAAGCAGCACATGGCCCTGCCACACAGTACAGTGGCTGGGTCAGATTTACCAGGCTGATGGGAGATTGGCTATGTCTTGAGCCTGAAACATAAAGGAGTTTGGTGCAACACTCATTGATATCATCAGTCACTACAAGAGAAAAGCTCAGGTGGTCCTGACCAGGGATGTGATATCATTTGAGCCACAGAGAGAGAAGTTCATACTGATAGCCACAGCAACGACCAAACTAGTACCCAAATGAAAGTGATTTGAGCTCTACTGGGATTCTTGAAATTATTTATTAAGGGTTTTGGCCAGAGATGATTGTGCATTATTATTGTTTTTCTTTTTAGTGAATTATCGATATCCATTGCTTTTTTTATTCCTTCAGGCTGATGGACTCTGGGGGAATGCCTGTGAAATTGCTTATTCCTTGATGAGATGGGATCTTGATCACTGATTCAAATCTCATGAATGGCTTTAAAGATTATTTTCATTTGAAATGGTGAGTTTTCTTCATTTTCTTTCTTCTTTGTTCTCCCCTGACTTTTAAGTATGTGTGTAAAATAGTTCCTCAGGATATTAAAAATGAGAAACCACAGACATTTTGGTGAACCCCTCCAATATGTCTGACTGACTCATTTTCAAATAGATAGATACAACCTTCCTTTCCTCTCCATTTCAAAATTAGCTGCTAATTCTAGAGACCTGGTGAAATATTGGCCCTGGCTATTATGGAGTAAACTAGGGCTTTGTTTGAAAATATGAAGTAGCCCTCACCTTCTGAAACCAGGAAAGAATTTTAGCCAAAAATCTGGGAGTTATACCAAGCTCAGACTCAGTTACTTTCCAGGTCAGTGTCCTGGTACCATTGGGCCACAAAGGCGTTTCCCACCCTGCTCTAAGGACAATACTGCACAGTCTGTGCTACCTGTTCTAGACCCAGCACTGTCCAGGAAAACTTAAATCAAAGTTGAGTGCCTACAGATAAGAATATTTCATTCATGCTTCTCATCTTTAGTACTAGGCACCACTCAAAATGCAAACTATACTGTTTTATTATTCTGTTCTCTCATTCGATGCTCTATACTACCCACCCCAAGCTATCCCCCATCTTCTTGTTGACCACTCTCCAAACACTTTCCACATTGATCTCTGGAGCCTTATTTCATTGTAAACTATCTCTTCTGCATCATCAAATAAAGTGCCCTTTACCTCCTTGCTCTAAAGTAATTTTTCTCAAAGATGGGTTCAGGCTGTCCATGGATAAATAAATTTAAAATTTAATAGTTATATTTTATTTTAATGTATATTAGAAAAAAATACGTATCTACAACCAACACATAAGAATCATGTTACACTCATATTATCACATAGGTTAAAATTAAAGAAAGCACTTTGATTAAAGAAAACAGGAAGGGAGGTATGGGAGTTGATTTAAAGAACAGCATGGAGAAAACATTGTATATGTAGAAAGTAAAAATGGCAAAAATCCTAAATAACTGAAGTTTAAGAAATGCTGTATTAGTGTAAAACTGGTTTTCCACTGTGAACTCCAATTTCAATGTCGCTATCTCCGGTATGTGCTGTACTTTCTCTTATATCTCATTTACTAAAGGCTAGAACATAGTAGCTGCATTTTCTCCATCACCTCCTCTGCTTCTTGACTTTGTCTACCTTCATTTGACAATTGTCCACCACTGAAGCTCTCATCTTCAAACTACAATACTATAAGCCCCACCTTTTCTCTGGGGACCATTGCCCTTCAGATCAGTCTCTTTTAATCATAAAAAGCTTGAGCATCCAACTTACAGGCATATATTCTTGTGGTTGCTGTGTGTGTATTGTTAATAAAAGTAATATATCCCCATTTGCAAAAATTTGGAAAATACAGAAATTACCACTGTTAACTTTATTAATGTTTTGTCATATTTTCTTCACATACTTTGCTTATCACTTAACAGTGTGTCTTAAGAGTTGTTAGATGTTATTAAAATGTCTTTATAGCATAATATAACTAATCCTTAATAGCCCAGCATAAATATGTACCATCATTTAATCATCCCCTATTGTTGAACACTTGGGTGGTAATAAATTTGCAATATTTTATATATATATAAATATATATATATATATATATTTGCAATAAACATCTTTGTGCTTAATTCATTGTAACAGTTTGAACTACTGCTTTAGGCTAGATTCCCAGGAGTGGAGTTTCTAAATCAAAGATCATGAAAAAAATTCAAGTGTGACTGGATAAACTGAGGTCCCCCCAGGGGCATTCATAAAGAACAATAGATGGTTGGAATGTGGCTAACAACCCCACCTTTGGGGCTTTTGTGGTCTATCAGCTATTCCACCAGCTATTAGACTTGTATTATGCTGAGTGGACTATGCACGATGAATGGACTTACTGAGAATCCCGCAGAGTTAAAGCCGCTGGGAGGAGTTGGAGCAAAAGCAGTAGGGGAGAGATCCCATAGGAACCAGAGATAGAGAAACTATGTGAGAAAAAACAGAGATGGTTAAACTGAATATAATGGGGATTTAGGAAAAATCTTTTATGTGGAGCCTATATTCTCTTTCACAAAAACCCTGTAATGTTTGTTCACACTCTGTCTTCAAGAAGTTCAGACAGGTCACATGGAAATTTACAGAGACTGATACACAAAGGCTTATAAATGCAAACTTCAAAAGAATATCTGCAAAGCTTGCATGCTATGAATCTATAAAGTAGGTATCTGGGTTAAGGCCATAAGCTTTTGGAACACAAAAAGCCATTAAAGAGGCTTTTAGCTAGTACCTAGTAGTTTTGAATTTCAGGGGTAGGTGTGGGACTTACACAGAGCCCTGAAATTATATTTTACAACTCTACATCTTAAGAATTAGTTATAAAAATATGCAAATTTCAACCACACCTGCCCCCAAGAAAAGGTTTGGTAATTTCTGACTGGACAGTTTCAGTCTAACATTTTAAGATCACAGAATAGGGAATAAAACTACCTGGGTTCAAATCCAAAATCCAAAACAATGGAGGGTCAAAAATGAATAAAAATGGTTTATCTATACAAAGAAAGAAAGAAGAGTGGAGAATAAGAGAGACAGGTTTGGAAGCTAGTTTTGACTTAAGAACCATGCAAAAGACATACATAATTTTTGGAAAAAAAAAATCAAAGGATGACTGAACAAAACTTGCCAAAAACTTGAAAACAACTCAACCTAAATATATCAGGTTATCATAGCTGCATGAAAGAGAATGATTTCAAATAAAATTAAAACAGAATATATTAAGTCTACCTCCCTAGTAGATCTATCCTAAGGCCAAAACAAGCAACCCAAAAAGCACACTGAAATTGTATTTAGTAGTACTGTTGTTAGTAGTAATACTGATATTGTTATTTTGATATTTGGTATAATGGTATTATTATTTTGAAACTATTATATAATTGTTATATAGATGATATACTAACATACATATGGTATAATAAAGCAAATAAACTATTAATGTAATTAGGAAACAAGATTTATGCAAGCAAGAGAAAAATACAAATAGAAAATCAAATAAATTAGTAAAATACATCATGAACTTATGATTTATCTATTTATTTCTAGCACTGTCCACTAGATAGACCTAGAAATAATGATAAATCAGTAGAAATTAACATCCCAGGCAACCAGATTTTGATCTTTAAAAACCTTTTCCCGGAGTTCATTATAGAATGATTCATTCCAGGTCTGGGGCAAGAAATATACTATTTGATTTGAGTCTGAAAGCAAGGAAAGTATGAAAGTCCACTTGGGTCACATCAAAATGAGACAGGTATGCAAATATTCTCGCTGACCTGATTTTGTGATAATCAGGGTAGGCTAAACATTCGCTGTATTAGAAACCATGCATGTGTCCCCAGATCTAGTTTTTCTCCCTAGGTCTGGTTTTTAGAATGCTGGTGATAAACTAAGCCTGATTTACTATATGACCATCCTGTATGGGAAAAGACTGTAATTTTGGGTATCTTTGGTCAACCTTAAGAGATATAGCAGAGGGACAGATGTGGCTTGGGTGATTGGGCGTCCGTCTCCCATATGGAGGGACCTGGGTTCGATCCCC